>OX384033.1:11533854-11775300 GCA_947534325.1 Agonum fuliginosum
TGTCTAGAGGTGTACGCATTCAACGTTTACTTTAATTATAATTGAAATATATGATGCTTTTACATTATTTACAAAAGATGTCTTATTGCTTGAATTTTTTTATTTTTTGTCTTTGGCCTTGAATTTGAAGTAAAAAATTTAAAATGACGTTTCTTGCGGTTTTTGTCATTATTTGATATGATTTTTTGGGTTACTTACTATAAATGGAAAGAAAAATTTAAAAATCAAGAAGTCTGCAGCTAAACATCCTTTTTCGAATATTTTTTGTTTTACTTAATTTGTTTAAAAAATACAGAAGTTATTATGGAAATACTGGAGCCATGTTTACAGTAATTTTCAACTTCAAAATGACATTGCATAGCTAGGATGGGAGCACACAATTTGGACAAATATAATAATAATAATAATAATTTTATTTAACCACTTTTACAATACAGGATAATGTTTGTGGCATGTCAAGAAAAGAATACATACATACAAATGTCACAGAGATACAGATAAATAAATTATAAAAGTTACAAATACATTTTTAGTAAAAAACAAAAATTATTATTATTTTTTGCATCAGGAAAATAACAATAAGATTACATATTACAGGTCAGTGTCTAATCCAGCAATGTATTGGGAATACTCTTCACATGAGTAAAAACAGTGCTCTAGAAGAAAAATTTTCATTTTAGCTTTGAAAGCAACTAAATTTAGATTTTTTACAGTTGTAGGTAGTATATTATATAATTGGATGTTCAAAGAATTTTTTTTCGATTTGTTGAGTCTGAATCTTGGAATACATAAAAGATTTGATGATCTAGTGTTGTAATTATGAGTATTAGACATTAAAGAAAAGTTATTAATGTTACTATGAATTTCAAGAAGTGTATGATATATAAATAAGCAAGGTAACGGCAAAACTTTCAAGCTTTTGAATAACGGTTTACAGTGTTCTCTGAAACCTGCACCAATAACTATTCTAATGGCTTGTTTTTGCATTAAGAAAACCCTCATTGCATGGGATGAGTTTCCCCATAAAATTAATCCGTAGCTTATCAGAGAATGAAACAAGGAGAAATATGTCAACCGTAGAGTATCAGGATCCAAACTGTGCTTTAGCTTACGTAATAAAAAATTAACGCTTGCAAGTTTTGGAAGCAAAACCCCGACATGAACACACCAGGTTAGTCCATCATCTAAAGAAAAACCTAAAATTTTAACAGATAGACCTTTAACCAGATTTGAATGAGAAGATATTATCAAATTTTGTGTTTTATCACAATTTAATTTTAACTTGTTTGCTGAAAACCAGGACTCCGCTAAATTTAAATTTGCGACATCAACAAGAGTTGCAAGCGACTTATCAGTTGCAATTAGTGTTGTGTCATCTGCGAATAATATAGAATTTACTGGTTTAATGAAATTTGGGAAATCATTAATATATATTATGAAGAGTAATTGACCCAGTATCGAACCTTGCGGTATACCATGTCTAATTGTTTCAAAATTTGACATATTACCAACATAAACGCTCTGTTTTCTGTTACTAAGGTACGACTCAAAAAGAGAAAGAGGAGTTCCTGAAATACCGTAAAGACTTAATTTCTGTAGCAGAACCTCATGAGAAACACAGTCGAAGGCCTTGGACAAATCACAGAGAGTGATGGCAGTATGACATCCATTTTCCATGCCTTCGACTATGTCACTCACAATCCTTGAGACAGCACGAGTGGTTGAAAGATTGTTGCGGAAACCAAATTGATTTTCAGCAAATAAGTTATTTGATTCAAAAAAATACATTAATTTCTCTTTAATTAATTTTTCGAATATTTTTGCAAAAACTGGCAAAACAGATATAGGTCTATAGTTATCTACGTTAGATGGATCACCTTTTTTGTGAAGAGGAATTACTTTTGCTAGTTTAAAGGCATCTGGAAAACTACCCTCTGATATACATTTATTGTAAATAAATGTCAATAAGGGTAGTGTAATTAAAAAGATCTCTTTTAAAACACTAATATTTATGTCATAGACATCTGTACAATTAGATTTATTAAGAGAACAAAATGCATAGAGTACTTCCTCTTCTGAAACATGTTCCACAGAGAACTCGATAAATGGTGTTTGAATATGTATATTAAGACTATCGCAGTTGATGTCTTGATCCGGCAGACTAGAAACAATACTATCAGCCACAGTTGTAAAAAAATTGTTAAAAGTTTCAGATGAAATTTTTATATTACCATTATTTGGAGGTGTTTTATTACGCTCATGATTTACTAAGCGCCAGCAATCCTTCATTTTGTTTGCTGAACACTTATTAAATTATCGTAAGCTTTCTTTTTAACTAATTTTATTGTGCTTCTATATTTATATCGCATTCGATTATAGTTCGCCAAATCAATTGAGTTTTTAGTACAATTTGCAATAATTTTAAGAGAAGAAACAATGTTTCTAAGCTTCTGTAGGGATTCATCAAACCATTTAACTGGAGGCTTGTTGGCCCTAACTTTACGAGTTCTCAAAGGAAAATGTAGGTGTACCAATGTCGAGATTTTACTTACAAATTCACTTGCTGCTGAACAGGCATTATGGATCGGATTAAAAATATTACCCCAATCCGTGTTTTTGACGGATTCCTTAAAGATAGAGATGCTATTTTTTGAATACACCCTTTTTGTCAAAGTATAGTTTGACCAAAATTAATGAAGCCAAACTGTATTTTAGTCAAACTGTAATTTGTTCTACTGGAATTTTGTCAAACCGTAAATATGCCAGGCCGTAATTTAGCCAAACTGTATTCTAGACAAACTGTAATTTCACATTCCGTAATTTGACCAAACCGCAACTTCGAGTAATATTATATTGTCAAATCGTTTTCAGGAAAACCGTAATTTAGCCAAAACGCAACTATACCTAACTGGAATAATCCAAAACGAAATTTATCTAAAACGTATTTTTGTCAAATCGCAGTTTCGGGCTGGTTTCGGGCAGCCGTAGTAGTGGGGAGAGAGTGAAATAAAAAAAATAGTAATATTGAGAGTATTCCAGTAATTCGAAAAAAAGATAGACGAACCCCTTAACAGACTACAAGACATGTTTAATGCATATTCTGAAAATCCATTTGTATTTTACCACAACACAAGTGTAGAGTGGCGCCGCGTTTGCACTATTTCGTCACCGCCTACTCACTTTCATTCCAGTCAGCCAGTCATTCAGTGTTCACTAGGCAGTGAATACAGATTGTTGTGAGCGTTGGCCTTTGAATGGTATTTACTGTTTAACTGTACCTGTATTATCGTTTTATACGTAAGAATTTTATAAATTTTTTGAAAATTTTTAAATGTCAAAATAATAAGAAATTTTTTTCTTTTGTTTCCTTTCATCCTTCAGACGAAGAAAAGTTATTAAGTTACCGTGTTGGTAAATCATTTTTCAGATTGCTTTTTTCACTATTTATTGGTACCACTCGTATAATTTTTTTATATTTTATTATGTTAGTTTTACACAAATATTTTGTCACGTAATTTTATTATACATTTAGTTTTTTTCATAAATAGAACTTTAAACTTTATTAAATATTACTCTAATATTTAAAATAATCATGAAAGAAGCACGTTATATTAAATCTCTAAGCGAGTACATGAGACACACAGCTGGTGATAAACCATTTTCATATTTTCAGAAAATGTCAATTTTTGACCCTTTTATAGCTCAAGCAGCTTTACATATTTAAAAAAAAAACAATAATTTTTATAGATATAAGATTATTCAGGCGCTTAAAAGAAATTCATTTAATTTAAAATTTTGTTTTGAAAATTCCGCCGTAAATAATATGAATAAAATTGATAATTTTGGAGAAAAAATTATAAATGTAATTTAAAAAAATAATATTAAAATAGATAGAGACAGTTTCTATAGCAATGAAACCTCTGTGTATGGATTACTGTGTAAATACTTACATATGAAAAATTCAAGAAAAAATAGGTTATATATATTTAAATATTGGGAAAGAAAAAGTGATATTCTTTTAAAATCAATTAATTTTAATAGTCCGGTTCCAATTTCTAGTCCTGTAGAGCGTATTTCTGCTGCAAGTAAAGAATCTCGTACACCCGAATTAAATACTTATGTCCACAGAGATATTATTTTAAAAAAACAAAATATCAAACGACAAATATTTTCTTCCCAAATTGATTCAATAAATAAAGATATTAGTTTCAAAGAGACCCTCGAAATGACACCTGATATTCAGGGTTTAAAAACATATGAACGAAGTTCATCTAATTCTCTAATATCAAATACAAGCGAGAGAAGTCCAGACTTATGCTCAAATTTTAATATTTCTAAAACTTCCCTTGTAGAAGTACAATCATTGGTCATTCATTCAGATAATAAAGATGAAGATATGTATACAAGAAATACTTTCACACCTAAAAGTCAAAATTTCAATTCAGTTGACCAAAGTCCGTTTAATTATTCTGTAGTATCAAATGCAAGTGAGATAATTCTAGACTCTTTCCTGCATTTGAAAAAAGCAAAAACATCTCCTGGTAAAGTATTACCAAATGGATCACAAAATATTACAAATGTAACGGGATATACCATAAATAGAACATTTTCAGCATGTATTTACAAAGAAGGATCATTCTCTTTATCGGTATTGGAAATGAACGACGTTTTAGAAAATGGACGCCTTAAAAAAGGATATTATCAATATCTGTTTAAAGAAAAGATTAAACTGCATGTAAATAATACATGTATTATAAATTTTAAGAAAAATCATTTAATATCACGTGGTATTATGTTATATGCTTACTGCGCTCATAAAAAATGCAAAACTTTTAAAATATATGTTCATGTATATTCTAATAAATCATTTGTACATGTATATAGTTCTTCTATCAACTATAATCACGATATTAAATTAACTCGTTACTTAAATGGGATTGAACGTAAAATGGTAAAAAAAGATTTAAGATTGTCCAAAGCCTGCTCATATAAGAGAAAATGTGTTTTAGGGGCTTCTCCTAATGCTATTAATCGTGGAAATTTGCAAAATATTAAGTCAGACGATGTTATTAGGAAAGTTCGATCCGAATCTCTAGCGTTAAATGATCGGCATGAAGATGATGTTATAGACATGATATTAATGTACAGAGAAAATAAAAGCTATATTAAATCTGTTTCTGAACCATTTTCTGTGCATGTATATAGCAAAGAACAAATCGAAATCATTAAACTATTATCACAAAAATCTACTTTGCCTTCTATTCATGTGGATGCTACAGGTTCATTGGTAAGACCTCCTAAACATGTTATAAACCGAGTATTTTATTATGCTGGAGTAGTACAATGTAGCTGGAATAATCGCATATGCCCAATATTTGAAATGATCAGTTCCCAACACGATGCTACTTCAATTGGTGTTTGGCTTAACCAATTTAAATGTTTTGCAATAAAAACAATTTTAAATGGCCTATGTTTGACAGAGCGGTAATAGATTTCAGTTTTGCACTTATAAATGCAATTACCATATATTGGAATCATTTACCAAATCTTAAAGAATATCTTCGTCTTACTTACAAGGTTGTAACTGATTCTAATTTTAATCTGCCTTCATACATAACTCCAATTCAAATATGTTGCTGCCATTTTGTAAAAATTATTACAACTGATGTAAATAAGTGTTCAGATAATAAACACGTAAAAAAATATTTTAAAGAAGTTATGACAGTCCCATTTATGATAAATGATTATGAAGTTCTATTAAAATGGTTTAAAAGTTTTGTAATTGTTTTATTATCTAATAAGAAAACGGAAATGTATGAAACACATTTCCATTATTTAAACAAACTTTGTACAACTTTTTGTAATACCGAAGATAGTTTAGAAGTAAATGAAACAGGTATAAATGAGCAGGATTTTATTGACAATGCAGATATCCCAACATACAAATCGAGTCCATTTTATCAACAATTCACGAATATAGTTGAAAATACAAAACTTGTATTAGTTCAAGATAGTTCAGAGGAAGAAAACATGTATTATAATGTTCAGTTTTTAGAATTGGTCTTAAAAAAATATGTTCCGTATCTTCCCTTGTGGACTGCAATACTTTTTAATGAAAGCGAAAAATTAAGAAGCAGCAATGCTCCTGTTGAAAGCTATTTCAGTCATTTAAAAAATAATGAATTCGGAGAAAATTTACATTTGAAATGTAGTCGATTTGTACGACATGTACGTAGCAGAGTTTTAGAAATATATAAAGAAATTAAATTGAATATTCCCAAAACTAGGTGTGCACGAATGGCAAAGAAACAAACTGATGAAGTAACCGATTCAGAAGAAACGTGGAAGGATAGAAAACGAGTAGGAAATACGCATTTTGAAAAGAGGTTATTAAAACAACTAATACAAGTGGAAAAATCAGAAACAAATCTAAAATGCGATGACACAAAAAAAGAAACTAATGACGAGAAAAACATAGAATCTAATGCTACTGTTACTAAAACGGATTTGAATGAATCTATATTGGAAAACCAGACTGCTGTTTATGAAAAACCATGGCTAGAGTTATATGATAATGGTTTAGTAAAAAATTTAAATCATTATAAACGTTGTCCAGGGAAAAACTATTTAATAAGTAAATATGAAAATAGTTTGTGTCCAATAAAAGAAATATTATTTGAAGACTTTAATTCTTTAACCAAACCGAATTATGTATATAATTTTGTAATTGAATTGTGTCTAGATATTTTTCATAAAAAATGTTTGAACAACGAAAATATTACAATTATACCATGTGAAATTGCGACAAATATTTTAGAAAATAAAAATTACAGATGCAATATTGTTAACATATCTGAAATTTGCATCATGCCAACCTGTATTAACAAAAATCATTGGTGTTTAGGAATTGCAGATTTTGAATCATTATCTTTCATGTTTTAAACCCATTTGGTAGTACATTAAAACAAACAAATTTGTACCTACAAAACTTTAAGAGCTTTATTAAATTTTCTCGTAAATTACAAGTACAGGGAGTTGTTGACCATTTAAAACCAGTTGTGATGAACCATCAATTACAGTCTGATTCACACAGTTGCGGTTTATTCATTATCAATTTCTTTGAAAAAATTATTAATAAACAAAGTATTGAAATTGTAGATGCGGATGATTTAAGAAATATATATATAAATCAATGCTTCTGGAGCATTCGGATTCTCTTGTAAATATATGTTTAATTTGCAATCGTGAACAAAAAAAATACCCTGGAAAATGGGTTCAGTGTAGAAGCTGCCATAGGTGGATACATTACAAATGTTTACCTGGAAAAGAACGCTATAGTATGCCAAATGTAATATTTTTGTGTTATTTATGCACTACATAGTTCAAAACTAATTATTCTAACCAGGTACGTAAATTAAGCTTTTAATTCCTTTTTTGAATTTTGAACCTACACACTTTAAAAAGAATATTATTTTGAAAACATTTTTTTAAATTGAAACAAAATATTAACCTTATGGTAACCAACACATCAACAGAAAATCAATCTTTTCGGTACTAGTACTGAAAAATAATTACTTGTCAGTACTAGTAGTAAAAAGTTAATATTTTGTTTCAATTTAAAAAAAAAACTATATTTAAAACAGTAATGCAATATCAGGAAATTTTATTTTTTTATAAAGTGTAACTATAATTTCTAAATAAATTTTACTTTTGATTAAAATACGCAATGCATTTGATTCAAATACGGCGTTTATTTAACTGAAATAAATAAGTTATTTGACTCAAATAAATTACATAACATGTAAATTTGCTTGAGTAACACAATTTAAAAAAAATTATCCATACTAGTACTGAAAATATGCACTTTCGGTACTTGATACATAAATAACTATTTCAGTCTCACTATCATATTGCAGCAAAATAAGAGAAATAATTTATAAAATAAATAAATAAGCAGGAATGCAGTCAATTGTTAAAACTTTTTTAGCCAAGGTTTTGCTGCCAAAGAACAACTTATGTCATACTATGTTTAAAACATAGCACAAAGTAAATAAAATAACTCATTACTGGGTACTACAATCAAAATTTTAACAATTGACAGCATTCCTGCTTTGTTTATTTTATACATCATCAATCAGTGGATTAGTCACCTCTGTTCAAGATAAATAATTGTTTATAATTAACTTTGTACCCAATTTTATGTTAAAATAGAATAATAATATTTTGTTAAAATTTTGATTATTGTAATACCTACTTAATTTTTGTGATATTGTTTAAAGATAATTTTGTAACTTTGAGGCTTATGATTTTTGTGTGTTTTTAAAGTATCTTCAAGTGTTCAAGTTTTATGATATTATTTGTTTGCTTTATGATTTTGGTTGCTGCTCTTGCTTTGTCATTCATGGGTATCGCCCTACCATAGGGAAATTAGGCAGATTCCTAAAGTGAACTGGCAGTTACATCTCATTAGACAGTTTTTTACTAGTCCAACACCGCCAGTAGTGTGTATCTGGACTGTGCCATTTAGTGAGTCTGTATTGAGGACAATTCCTGCATTGGTATAACTCTTCAACCATACATTATACATAATACAAGAATACAAGTATATATGGCCGAAGGTCTAACTACAATCCAACCACAGTTCTGTAGAACCATTAAATACAGCAGTGTCTTCAGCAGCAGTCGGTCCAATAGCTAGGCTTTCCACCTCGTCACTGTCCCAATTCCATTCCTAGGTCTTTGCAGAAGAGAAATAGCTAAACAGCGCCAAAGCTCTAGATTTTTTAAAATTATTATTTTGTGCAATATCAGCGATAATGATACTTGTTTGTAGTTTTTATCTCACTATTTGTATTCAATATAGTCTCATAGTTACCAGCCCTATTTTTTATTTTTTTACCTATTTCACAATATCTTCTTTTTCCGCATATTTCTTTACAGCAGCTATTGTTTACTTTAATTCCTTTTAGTTTGAAGAGTATTATTTATGTCAACTATAGGATATTGTCACATAAATAATTGTTTTATTCGTCGTAGACTATATTTTAAAATTAAAATTAGATATTGAAATATTATTAACTTAACAGAAAATAACAACTTCTTTAACGTATAAATGTCATTATGTCATTTTCTACAGCTTGTCTGCCTAAGTTAACTACACCATTACTTTTTATTGTTGTCCCTTAAGCTTCTGTCAAAATTTTATTTTTAAACAATGTAAGGGCAGTGTGTTATGATATTTTTATCATAACACTAGATAACATCAAATTTTACTTATCATAAACTGTCATATGTCATTTTCCACGGCTTGTCTGCGTAATTTGATGACACTATTACTTTGTCTTATCTTTTATTAACAATTTGTCAAAATTTCATGTTGAAACAATGTACGGGTAATGTGTTATGATATTTATAACTTAACAGAAAATAACAACTTATTTTACTTATAAATGTCATTGTCATTTTCTACAGCTTGTCTGCCTAATTCAATTACATCATTACTTTTTATTGTTGTCCCTTAAGCTTCTGTCAAAATTTTATTTTAAAACAATGTAAGGGCAGTGTGTTATGATATTTTTATCATAACACTAGATTACATCAAATTTTACTTATAATAAACTGTCATATGTCATTTTCCACGGCTTAACTGCGTAATTTGATGACGCTATTACTTTGTCTTGTCTTTTATTAACAATTTGTCAAAATTTAATGTTGAAACAATGGACGGGTAATGTGGTATGATATTTTTAACTTAACACAAAATAACAACTTATTTAACTTATAAATGTAATTATGTCATTTTCTACAGCATGTCTGCCTAATTTAATTACATCATTACTTTTTATTGTTGTCCCTTAAGCTTCTGTCAAAATTTTATTTTAAAACAATGTAAGGGCAGTGTGTTATGATATTTTTATCATAACACTAGATAACATCAAATTTTACTTATAATAAACTGTCATATGTCAATTTGTACGGCTTGTCTGCGTAATTTGATGACACTATACTTTTTCTTGTTTTTTTATTAACAATTTGTCAAAATTTCATGTTGAAACAATGGACGGGTAATGTGTTATGATATTTTTAACATAACACAAAATAACAACTTATTTAACTTATAAATGTCATTATGTCATTTTCTACAGCTTGTCTGCCTAAGTTAATTACACCATTACTTTTTATTGTTGTCCCTTAAGCTTCTGTCAAAATTTTACTTTAAAACAATGTAAGGGCAGTGTGTTATGATATTTTTATCATAACACTAGATAACATCAAATTTTACTTATAATAAACTGTCATATGTCATTTTCCACGGCTTGTCTGTGTAATTTGATGACGCTATACTTTTTCTTGTTTTTTTATTAACAATTTGTCAAAATTTCATGTTGAAACAATGGACGGGTAATGTGTTATGATATTTTTAACTTAACACAAAATAACAACTTATTTAACTTATAAATGTCATTATGTCATTTTCTACAGCTTGTCTGCCTAAGTTAATTACATTATTACTTTTTATTGTTGTCCCTTAAGCTTCTGTCAAAATTTTATTTTAAAACAATGTAAGGGTAGTGTGTTATGATATTTTATTTTATCTCTTGAATTATAGCCTACAGTACCTATGTGTTCGTTAAATAATTTACTATTAAGGGTAGGTAATAATTTATTTTTAAATAAGTGTTTTAAAATATGAAAATTATGCACATGTTGTTTTCCCCTAATAGTCCAGTCAGGAGAGTCAAAAATTAACTGAAACCCAAGACTAATACATAACCAAATGAAATTTGGCATGTAAGTAGTTAAGAACATACAGAAACAAAAAAAAAATTCGCTCCACCTCGGTATGCTCCGCTTCCCACAAAAATTTTCAGTTGAAACTCAAAATTTTCTTGTAACAAATTTTCCTCGAAAACTATCAAAGATTTTGGAAAACTGTTTTGACAGGATGAAAGCTGAGGAAATTTGCTATCAAAATGGTCTTTGAAAATTTTTCATAAGTAGCACCGTGTAGGCTTCAGCCGATTAATATTCGAATGACTTGAGAATTTTCTGTATAGTAGGCGCTACATTGAGAATGACGTAAAACATTCGCCGCTACAGAATGAATATGGTATAACTTCGTTAAAGAACATCATTTTGTAAAGATAAAAATTGTATTTTATTCGTCGAGGCTTCCACTTTCAATTGCACTAATAACATTTGAATTTCCGACCCCGTTTATACCGAGAAACTTGCTTTTTAAAGAATCATAACTCAGTATTAGCAGACGTTCAAAGAATTCTCAATATTTTCAATATCTATGAATGAAATTGTAAACTCGTAGAGGATTATCTTCACCAAATCATCCCCAATCACATGCAACTATTTGGAGCGTTGTGTGTTGTACGTCCGGAAAAAAAACTGGTTTTCGCTACCTTCTTTATTTATAGGTTATGATCTTTTTTTAGGAAAACATCTGTTACATGTACGTAGTAGTACAATTGATGAAACAAATTACAGAATCTTGTTGATTAGGATTTGTACTTAACGATAAGCTCATTAAAAATCAATTTACGGGGCCAAAAAGTGGCCTATTTTCAAAAATGCTCGTGCCCGCGATAAATAAAGAAATATATGAGATAGCGAAAACCAGTTTCTTTTCGGACGTACAACACACAACCCTCCAAATAGTTGCATGTGATTGGGGATAATTTGATGAAGATAATCCTCTACCAGTTTACATTTTCATTCATAGATATTGAAAATATTGAGAATTCTTTGAACGTCTTCTAATACTGAGTTATGATTCTTGAAAAAGCAAGTTTCTCGGTATAAACGGAGTCGGAAATTCAAATGTTATTAGTGCAATTGAAAGTGGAGGCCTCGACGAATAAAATGCAATTTTTATCTTTACAAAATGATGTTCTTTAACGAAGTTATACCATATTCATTCTGTAGCGGCGAATGTTTTACGTCATTCTCAATGTAGCGCCTACTATACAGAAAATTCTCAAGTCATTCGAATATTAATCGGCTGAAGCCTAAACGGTGCTACTTATGAAAAATTTTCAAAGACCATTTTGATAGCAAATTTCCTCAGCTTACATCCTGTCAAAACAGTTTTCCAAAATCTTTGATAGTTTTCGAGGAAAATTTGTTACAAGAAAATTTTGAGTTTCAACTGAAAATTTTTGTGGGAAGCGGAGCATACCGAGGTGGAGCGAATTTTTTTTTTGTTTCTGTATGTTCTTAACTACTCACATGCCAAATTTCATTTGGTTATGTATTAGTCTTCAGTCAAAACCTCTCCTGACTGGACTATAAGGTTTGTCTGCAAAATTTGTAATTATCCGTATAGAATATGCCTCAATATCATAATTAAACAGGACAGAGTAGTGGGATAATAATAATATATTCTTAAAAAGAGCACTATCATTATTTTTTCAGAACTTATCCCATAAAACTAAGCAACCAACATTTTTTTATGAGTAAAATTTTATGACAAAATACTTGATCCGCATGTTAAGAGATCTTTATCGAATGGTAGGAATATAGAGAGTGTTGCTGACTACCGCTGTTGCTGTTTTCACACCCGTTGTTTTTTAAACTCTATAATAATAATAATAATAATATGTTTTTATTTCCTTTTGACATTACAATGTATAGGATACGTCATACATAAAGTGTTACAAAAATACATTGTAAAAGTTATCACAGAGTATTTCATAAAATAATATTATATTATGGGCGTGGAATGAGAGAGAGCCCACTGTCATCATTACGAGTTGAAAAATTCGTCGAGGCTATAGAATGATTTTTCAATTAAATAGTCTTTAAGATTATTTTTAATTTTATTGAAATTATTCATATTTGTGAGGTGATCTGGCAGGTTGTTGAAAACCCTTAGACCGAGAACATTTGGAGCTCGTTTACTTATATTATTCTTTACATAGGGTATAGTAAATTTGTCTTTTTGTCTAGTGTTGAATCGGTGAATATTACTATTCACATTAAATTTATGTTTATTATTAAATATATATTTGCAGACTTCGAATATATATATATATATATATATATATATATATATATATATATATATATAAACCGGTGAGTGTTAATATATTGTATTTTCTGAAGTAATATCTGCAGGATGTTGTTTGGGGAATTCTTGCTAAGCATCTAATGATGCGTTTTTGAGAGATGAATACAGCATGAGCAGCCGGTGATGCACCCCAGAGACAGATCCCGTACCGAAGACGGGATTCGATGACAGCATGATAGTACATAAGTAGCTGTGGCGGGCCGAGATAAGATTGCAAGACACGCAGCTGGTATTGCAGGCGATGCGTGGTAGCAATGACAGACTCACAATGTGGACGCCAGCAACCAGAATCATCTAGAATAAGATCTAAAAACATGGTTTTTGTTGCCCTTTCTATTAATTTATCATTAAGAGAAATAGAAGGATGATTCAGGTTTTGACTTTGTACATTGTGAAAGTGCAAGTAAACGGTTTTTGAACCGTTGAACCATTGAGGTATAGGTTATTGTCATTGAACCACCGACAGAGTTGCTGCACACCAGTCTCGCATCTGTGCTGTAGTTCTACCTCGTCTCGGCCCGACACAACCACCGATGTATCATCTGCATACAGAGCTAAGGCTTGTTGGCAGGAAGAGCTGAGGTCATTTGTATATAATATGAATAGAAATGGGGCGAGTACGGAGCCCTGTGGTGCTCCTATATTAATTTCAATGATATCTGAGTTAATTTGTACTGTTTTATTATGATTTGTTGTTGATAGACTGACGTATTGTCGTCTTTTACTTAAGTAGTTTTCTAGCAATCTAAGTGCTGTGCCCCTGATGCCGTAAGCCTCTAGTTTATCCAATAATTTTTTGTGGTCCAAGCAGTCAAAGGCTCTTGAAATATCACAAAATATACCAATTGGATTCTCCTTTTGTTCCATATGCGTTATAACCCTTTCATAGAAAAATAATACCGCATCAAAAGTGGAACGATTAGGTCTAAAACCAAATTGGTTTTCATTAATTATATTATTGCGACTAACATAGTCCTCTAGTCTGCTTAAGATACAATATTCAAAAATCTTGGAGAATATAGAGGCTACGGCAATGGGTCGGTAGTTGTTGAAATATTTCTTGTCACCCTTCTTGTGGACGGGGGTTATTTTACTTAATTTTAATGGTTCTGGGAAGATGCCAGTGAGAAAAATTAAGTTGATGATATGTGTCAAAGGGGTAGCAAGAGGGTCTTGCTGTGGCTTTTATAATATAACTAGGAACTTCATCGGGGCCCGACGAACGTTTATTTTTTAGTTTATGATTAATGATATTTAAAAGTTCAGGTTCGCAAAACGGAACCAAGAAGAGACTATTTGTACTCTGAGGTATGCTGTGGCCTGAGCTTGAATTTGTAGAAGTATTGGAGATAAGGTTTAGAGTGCTTAAGGGTGCATCCCTGAAGTTGCTGTTGAATATATCAGCTGCTTGCTTAGTATCATCAATGATGTGTTCATCCATTTTCATGTTCCAATTATGACAGGGCTGGCGTGATTTGATTTCATTTATTAAAGACCATGCGCTCTTTGTTGGGTTCTGTGAATGAAATAATTTGTTTTCTGCATACCTACTTTTGGTTTTGGCAACTAAATTTAAGTGTTTACGTTTCTCCTTATCATAGAGAGGTTTGAGAATTGGATAGCTTGTTTGTAGTACATACAGAGATTTTAAGTGTAAACTTGAGTTTTTTATATTATCATCAACCCAATTTTTGCTTTTGTTAGTGTTTTTGCAAATATATTTATTTATAGGAAAGCATGTGTTGAAAATATAAAGAAATTTTTTGTGAAATTCATCAAATGCTAGGTTAGGATCGTTTAGAATGATAACAGAGCTCCAGGAAGTATTACTTAATTGTGTTTTAAAGTTATTTATGTTCTCGGAACTAAAAGATCTCTTCATACAACTTACCCTTTCAGAATTCCTGGCTGGATTTATTTTTGATTCATACAGAATGGTTCTATGGTCCGAGACGAAATTGTCTAACGTTGTGTGGTTAGTTGATGTTAGATTTGTAAATATATGATCAATAATTTTGTTCTTTCTAGTGGGCTGATTTATAATTGATTTTATGTCATATGAATAGAATAGATTTTTGATTGCTGTGAACTCTCTCTCATTCCGCTCCGGATCAAGATTTAGATCTCCAGCAAAGACATAATTATATTGACGTTTGTATATAGATTCTAAAACAGCAGACAATTTATTATAGAACAAATCAATATCTCCAGACGGAGATCTGTAGTATGTTAATATAATAGTGACTGGGGTGCTGGCATTTGATCTCCAAGAGACACCACAAATTTCAAAATGTTTTTCTACGCAGAAAGTTTGCAAGTTTAAAGGTGATGCAGTTCACTGTTCAGACACCAAATGCCAACACCTCCGCCTCTAAAAGAAGATCTGCAAAAGTGCGAAATACATTTATAATTATTTAAATAACAACTTTCGATTGATTTATTGGTATGCCAGGTTTCGGTAAGACATAAAAAATTGAGGTTAAAATCACCTGAAAGATATTCACTACAGAATACGTTTACTTTATCAATTGTCAGAGATTGGCAATTTAATAGTAAGAAATCATATTGTGGCAGGTTTGGGGTTACTTTCCTGGGATTGTTGTTTGTTTTTTCTGAAAAAGATCCTTCGCATGGATTTGAAGGACTGTCTGCACCTGCTAGGCCGAGGTTAGAGGTTGGTGGCGTCTGTGAATTATTTCGAGTTGATAATTCAGAGCGGTCACTGTTGAGATGTTGAACGGGGCTTATCCTCCCGTGTTTGATTGTGAAGTCTTCTGAAAAAATCTGTCCACGTAGGTGCCAGCCGGCCACATGTCTTTTTCCCTCGCTTTTTCCAGGTTATAAAGGTTAATAGCTACTTTGAATGAGGCATAGTGTTGTGGAAATTTAGACTCGAGTTTATAACATTCCACTTCAGAAAATTTGCTGATGAGATACTTTTTGAGATCGTCTTGGTTAGTTTGCGGCGCAAGCCTGGATACATAAAGGTAGGCTTTTTTTGGGGCAACTACTAGAGCATTATTGTTGGATGTGTCCACAATAGCTGTATTACGCGGTTTGGAAGTTTTCCTGACTACTGTAGTCCAATTATTGTCTTCAGTGTTTAGATTAATGTTGTGTGAAGTTTCATTTACTTCGGCGTTTTGCGTGGTGATAGTTTGTGTCAGCGGTGTGAAATTAGGTTTCTCGGTTATTAGTTTACTGGCTTTACGCGTTTTATTGTGCTTATTGTTACGTGATTCACCAGTTGTCACATTGGTTAAGTTGTTTACAACATTTTTAGTTGAATTTATTTCTTCATGTTTTCTGTTCTCCATGTTTATCTCTGTCGGTAAGTCAGTGTGACAGATGGCGGTATTGGCCGGAGATTTCCGCTGTTTTCCACAAGATGGTATAGTTGGAGCGGGCGAGGTATTTTGAAGGTTATTTAGAATAATTTTGTTCATTATAACTAATTGTTCTTTTAAAATGTTTATTGTGCACTTTAGGTTGCGGATTGAGTTATTTTTTTCGACTAGTAGTTGTTTCAGATAGTAGTTATCATTTTTCTCAATTATCGATTCTTTGTCACTCACACTTGTGAATGATATGTCAGCGTCACTCTCGGAGTTGTCACAACAAATTATTGAGTTGTCACTATTCACTTGAATTTTTAATATGTTCACACAACTAGTGTGTGAAATAGTCCCGCACTTTGAACATTTAAGCCCTGTTAAGGCAGTTTTGTGGCACCTTTTACACAAATTTTGTGGAGGTTTGTCAAGCGCGTGTTGCCCTTCAGCCATCTTGGATGGCAATAGATTTAGGAATATTATAATTTCGTTCAATTTTTCTCACTGATGTTTCCGGATTTTCTACTACAGCTTGAAACACAATGTTTTCTGTATCTTCGTCTGTTGGCCTTGCATCTCTTTTAGGTTTAGTAAAAAAGAGAATTACTAAACATCACACACGAAGAAGAGACAGACCAAAAAATCCAAGAAATTGAGACGGATAATCAGGCAGATAAGGAAGTGATACCCCCTACGTTCAAAGAAGTACAGACTGTTATCAGGAAAATGAAAAATAACAAAAGCCCAGGTGAAAATGGCATCAGAGCTGAAATGATAAAATATGGAGGAGAGAAGTTACACACTGAAGTATATGAACTCATAACCAAAATATGGAGAGAAGAAAAAACACCAGACAGCTGAAGAAGAGCAGTTCTGAGTCCAATACACAAAAAGGGGGACAAATCAATGTGTGAAAATTACAGAGGAATAGCTGTACTGGATACGGCATATAAAATTCTTGCAACTTTAATAAAAGAGAAACTCGGCAGTTACACAGAAAAAATCATTGGGAAAAATAAAATGTTAATTTGAAGTGGTATAAGTGAAAACATAGCATTCCATTTCGAGCAGAATTTTTGAAAGATGATTGGTAGAACTGATCGTCACTCAAACTTACTAGGATGATTATGTTATATTATACAGCTGTTTATCTCGTAAATACTCTATAAATATGTTGTTAACAATAATTTATTATACGAATTTTATGATTTTTCTATTTAAAAAAAACACACAAAACAATAACAAATGTCACATTGACAGTTTTAACTGCCTAATTGTGATATTATAAGTTAATTTGCGTCCCCAATATTTCAATTTTATAATCTAGAATGCAATCCATGCGGCGTTGCCGTATGTTTTTACGCAATTTTTCGGGAGACGTCAAAAAAGTAAATGTTTGTTCACATTTTCTTTTATATCTTTAATTCTAAGTAGTGAACCGTAATGATATTTTGCATGGATGTTTCTACAAGTATAGAGCATTATATTAAAAGATACTCATGAAACTGTCATATCTCCTTCATAACTTTTATCGGTGTTTACTGACTGATGGTGGGCTGCTGAGTAAAACATGTCTAACTAAAACGACGATAACTCCTAAACGAGCTAGTAAATGTGCAAACAAAATTACATGCACGTTTAGAAAGATGTACAGAATTCGACAAATGTGGCACCCATTGTGCAACCCTAATACATTATGTAAAATATAAACAACTCATTAATGAGAGATGCCTATACCTTTTATCCACCTTTTCTGCGATATTGTAGCCGGTTTTGGACGTGTCGTAAAGTCATTACGAAACGTTAATTGAAACTGATTACTTGGGTTCGAAGTATATTACGTTAGGTACTAAACTGATACAATAATAATATTATGCTGATACGATATATGGCTCGATTTAACAATTATATTCATCCTACTCTGAACTGATATTTATTTTTGTGATAATTTCTGTATCTGATATAGGAGTCAACACTCCGTCTGATCGGGAACCACAATTATGTATCTGAGAAAGGAGTCAACACTCCGTCTGATCTGTAACCACAGTCTGTACTCTGCTCGGAATTGATCTAACTGAGTAATGGGTAGAAACCCCTGAGTGGACTCGTACCACAGTATAATAGGAGCTACAGTAGTCTCACTCCGCGAAATTGGCGAAGCAAACTTTTCCTCGCGCAGGTACACCGCGCAGTGTCGCAGGACGGCAGAAAAGCGAAACACATTGACAAGCGACACCGCGCGGGCCGCATCATTTTCGAACATCACAGCAGTTTGCACTTGGTCGTTGGTCATTGTTGAACATTGTCTTGTTTTTACTAGTGATTACAGTGGTGTTTACATTTACTGATAATTATCATGAGTGGGAAGAAGTGTTGTGTTCCATTTTGTTCAAGCGTATACTCCAAAGACATTAGTGTATTTAGTTTGCCTACTGACGAAGTGAGGTAAGTTTATTTACAAATATTTACTAATTTTGTCTGTACAAATAAGCTTTATTGCGTTAATCGTTCTTTTTTCCATTACTTGTTTGTTCCTTGTAGTGTGTTACTCTTACTAATTACTGTTATAAACAAATATGAATAGATTTGAAGGGCCCAATAATATTGATGAAGGATGTAAATAAAAGTTTGATTGTTGAAAATAATGTTAAGATTTAACATTTTTCTATTTCTAACCAATAGTAAATATTAAGTAAATTGATATGTAATTTTTTCTATTGTAGGCGCCGGGAATGGATTGCCATTATTGGCCCAGGTGTTCTGGTGAAAAATGCAAGAGTGTGTCAACTACATTTCGAAGTTTGTTGTTTTAAAACTGAAGAAAGAAATAGACTCACCAATGACGCAGTCCCTACTTTATTTCTAAGAGATGAAGCTGAAGAACAAGATGCTGTGGCTGATGTACAGCATGGAGCTGTTATCGAGGAAGCTGTAGCATCTATTTGCAGGAGGTAATGTTAATAATATAATAATTGATGAATAATGAATATGTTCCCGCAACTAATGCATTGGTATTAATGGCTAGAGGAGTTCACTCTAATTGGAAGCAGCCAGTGGCATATGATCTTATTAGAAAATAATGTAATGTTAGTTATAATATGAATTTCTATATAAGTATATGTGTAATACAATTATATTTTTGTCTATTTTTTATGAATATGCATTTATTAATATTATTACAACAATAAATATCAAAAAAAATTATTTTCAACTATATTTTTGTCAAATAAACACGCAGCAAAACCAAAATTAATCTTAATCTTATTTGAAAAATTTCCAGTTTCACTGCTAATAAGTTAAAAACACAGGTAGCCATCCATTTAATCTCATTTCACTTTTAATAAGATTATACATTTTGTATGTCCTAAATTTAAGTAAACGATATTATTAGAAGTTTCTTAATTTCCAGTTTCACTGCTAATGAGTTAAAAACACAGGTAGTCATCCATTTAATCTCATTTCACTTTTAATAAGATTATACATTTTGTATGTCCTAAATTTAAGTAAACGATATTATTAGAAGTTTCTTAATTTCCAGTTTCACAATTCGTTTATACTTATAACGCGTGTTCCCTCTGCGTACTTTATGACCTAGGTCAATCGTAGAGGCATACTCAAAATGAGGTTCCTGATGCCATCTTGAGGGATATTATTATATGCTTCTAACAGTGCATCTCTGAGTTATTCCAACGTACTAAGTCTACTGGGACCGGGTACACGACTTCGAATCTTTATATCGATCATATACTACCCAAATTATTTTGGATTCAGATCTGTACTCCGCGCTGGACACATCATACGATTGATGTTAACAACATTTATGAAACCGTTCAAGATTGCAGCAGCATGAGGGCGCGTATTATCGAGCATCAAGATAAATTTATCATCTTAAAATTGTGCATAAGGGACAACATTGTCGGTCAGAATATCTTTTATGTACCTATCGGCATTGAATATTACCGTAGAACAAGGAATAGATCTATCCGCAAAATCACTGATATCCCAGTTCACACCATTACTGATCCTCCCAAGAATCTTACAGTATTGCTGAATGCACAAGTTTCTCAATTGGTCGTCACACTTTTACACATCCATATGGTGACATTAAAAAATATTGGGATTCGATAGTGACTAAAACACGAGTCTAATCACCTTAATCCCAATTTACACGCTTTCCAAAAAAATACAATCGAGCTACTCGGTAATGTTGGAGGACGTGTGGTCGCTTGGCAGGCCATCGTGCCAGAAAATCTACTTCTATTACTCTTCTTCGTACAATACGTTCACTATTATTCACAGTAAGCAATTGTAGTAATGATTTATGGACCTGTACGACAATTATAGTGCGATTTCGACGCGATGTCAAAACAAAAAATCGAGCATTTCTGTTGCTTTTGCGTCTTCTCAGGCCTATTCCAGGTCTTCTGGTGTACAAATCTGTCGCCAGAAAACGTGTATAAACGCGTTAAATACTACTAAGTGATACATTGTACCGTTTAGCTACGAAATGTTGACTTCTTTTGTCTTCGATGAAAGTGATGATGCAAACTACAATTTCTGCATTCTGTACGATTTTGAAAACATAGACCACATCACACCACATCAAAATGACAAATAAACAATAAAACAAATGATGAAAACTATGAACTGTGAATAACTATGCATTTTATAAATTTCGTGATTTCGGTATGATGCGCATAATAAAAGGAATATTTAAGTTAATTGTTAATGTTTGTAAGAGTTGGTAATGGAAGCGACTTCGAGAATATCTAGTTAACATATAGCAATAGTAATATTTCGGAATTCGTCCTCAACATTAATGTTATTAGCATTTTTTCTTTAAAAAAATAAGTGACCCGTTTTCCGTGCCGGTGAGTGTATATCTCTAATACTATAAGTAGATTAGTGTTTATGTATTTTTTAAATGGGTTTTTCTAAGTAAATTTTAGTCACGTAGGCACTTACACATTATTGATATTCATAACAGAATGCAAATTAGTAAAATCAAATGTCTATTACCTAACGAAAGTAGAAAAATAATTTCTATAAAATTTGTATCAATCTTTCTTTCTCGTTCAATAAATATATACATTTATTTTCTGTAATATTATTCTATCCTGTAAATGCTGTATCTCCTCTAGAATAATAATAAATTAATACATAAATGGTTGGAGGTTGTTTTAATTTCTTTTCAATCAAAAATACATAATATCAGGTTAAGTGTCAAAATTTCTATCTGTCAGTGTACATTTCAATTTCGCCGCGGATGAGGTTAGTTCTTTTAAATCCCGATATGCGCAACTGCGCGGCGTACCTGCGCGAGGAAAATTTTGCTTCAAGAGATCAAAGGCGCCGACACGGAGTGAAACTGCTGTATTACCTTATACTGTGCTCCTACTTCCCCTTATAGGCACCCCTGTACCACGCAATCTAATATCTCAACTGAGATGAGTTCTGTCTCATGTAATCTGGTTACACTAATGCAATTCATTCATAGTTAGATTTGTTAGTATATTTATTTACTCTTACCTATCAAACACTGTTCTGCTTCACTGGTCCTCTCTCTACCACGCCACAAAACCAACTGACTTGTTTTTCAATTGCAAGTACCACACTAATTGTCTTCAATCACACCTTACGTAAGTTCAAAAAGCACTTGGTTGTTTGTAATTTAATATCTATTCATAACTATTCTGTACGTAACCAATCGGTTTTATGAACTTACACATCTCACCAAATTATAATAACACCTTCTTTCGCGCAGTTCGCGACAGGACGTCCTGAACGTGATTCATCAATTGTGTGCGTTCTACCACGCTTGAATACATAAATCCAGAAACTCACAGTGGGAAATGAAGGCAATGAATCGCCAAGAATATAATTAAACCTGGTTTTTCTTTCCAAATGAAAGAATTTGGTAACTGCTCGAATTTATTTTCTATCTATTTTTCAAAACGCAAGAAACTACTCACATTAATTAATTTTTTTTGTTAAATTATTATGAAACAAAAACGATATAAAATTATTTGAAAAAAAAGCAAGTTTCATTGCCCATTCCGGAAAATTTTCAATCCACCCTCGTATGTCGCAATAGGAAATAATACAACCGCTGAGCATACTTCTGTGTGTCATACATTTACCAGAGAAGCACCCATGTGGAAGTTGTTACTAATGGTCTAGTGGTTACAAAAAATTTGGGTGCTTGTCCGGATGAGTGGCAGTTTTGGCAATATTTTTGAAAAATGCCCAACTTTTTTAGTTTTTTGCGATTAACGCGTAAACTGTTAATATTACGACAAAAAGTCTAATTACAAATTTGTAGAGCATAAAATTCTCTACAACATAGGTACAAAAAGCTTCCATATAAATTTTGTTTCTTTTCACACAAAAACAGCTGCCATTTGTTAACGGGTTTAAATATTGAATTCCGGTTTTTTGCATTCGATTCCTGGAATGTTTCTCTATAAGAAACAAATTCGCAAAATTTTTGTGACTCTTACTTATCTGCCGTGTACACTTATTCTACGAGAAAAAATAAGAAATTTTTGAAAATTTCTATTAAACGTTGGGTTAAATCAACTATAACTTCTGATCAATTAGTAATATCTACACCCGGTTTTCGCCATTGGATTTGGAAATCATTTTTCTATAAGGTACAGTATTTTTTGTTTTGTTTAAGGTTATAGGAGAGGATTTATTTTTTGAGATTTTCTCTGAGAGAGAAAAAAACATTTTTGTAATTTCTTGAAATTTTTGTGTTTAGGAAGTAGTTAGATATTTTTGCATAAATTTTTGTGTTTTTCAGCTGGAATATCTTGTATTTTTTGTCATTGTAGAAGTACAACAATTACAGACTGTCGTAATAAGTATTCTAACATTGCACTGTGAGTTATTAATTATTCCACAGTAAGTTATTTATTATACTTATCACTTGCATTTAAAGTTTTAAATGAGTGATATCACACCATTTTACCTATATGTAAATATAAGTAGTAATAAGGAATTTATTAATCAGGACCGCAGTCAATAGATTTTTATTATTCTAATAAACCGACGTTTCGGCACACTCTAGCACTAGAGTGTGCCGAAACGTCGGTTTATTAGAATAATAAAAATCTATTGACTGCAGTCCTGATTAATAAATTCCTTACTTTCCACCAGTCGAAAAATTCCTTATTTCATAAGTAGTAATAGTAATACTAATAGATTTATTCACATGACATAGTTAATAAGAAATGCATTTCCATTGTAATGAGTTCAATGTATTTCATTGAGTTAATATTTTTCATTAAAACACTGTTTAAAAATGTTGTTAATAGCACTTTGAAATACATTCAGATGATATTTCACATGCCTGTTTCTGTTTATATACTTCATAAATATAATTTTCCGATAATTTTCTGTGACATGCAGGAACAATGTTAACAAAATAGCATTTATCTACGGCCCCAAGGTTTTCAATATAATCTCCCCAATGAAGAAATGTATAAAAAATCCGATTCTGGACACCGGTAACCCATATTTCAATCCGTCTAGATATTAGACCAGATTAAACACAAAAATATCAAGAAATTACAAAAATGTTTTTTTCTCTCTCAGAGAAAATCTCAAAATAAACCCTCTCCTATAGCCTTAAACAAAACAAAAAAATACTGTACCTTATAGAAAAATGATTGACAAATCCAATGCCGAAAATCGGGTGTCGATATTACTAATTGATCAGAAGTTATAGTTGATTTAATCCAACTTTTAAAAGAAATTTTAAAATTTTTCTTATTTTTTCTCGTAGAATAAGTTTACACGGCAGATAAGTAAGAGTCACAAAAATTTTGCGAATTTGTTTCTTATAGAAAAACATTCCAGGAATCGAATGTCAAAAACCGGAAGTCAATATTTAAACCCGTTAACAAATGGCAGCTGTTTTTGTGTGAAAAGAAACAAAATTATAGCTGAATAGAAAAAGAGTGCTTTTTAAAAACACATTTTGTTGGTTTTCTCCAAAACTCTATTATTTATATGGAAGCTTTTTGTACCTATGTTGTAGAGAATTTTATGCTCTACAAATTTGTAATTAGACTTTTTGTCTAATAGTCCGGGAGCCCAGGCCCAAAATCATTCGCGATAAGAGGCAAAAGGTTTGACCACCCCAATTAGAAGGCCTAACTGTAAGAATGTAAAATCCAAAAATCTGACACTCTAGCCTGGGGCATTTAGCCTCGACAGATTTTTGAAAATTCAAAAAAGTGCATAATTTTTCGCGATAAGAGGCAAGGGTGGAATCAACGGGAAATGATAGGTACCACTTCAGACAAGATAAATTCATATCGTCAGACAAAATTTTCTGGGGCATTGCAGAGTCAGACGCGTTTCAAAATTCAAAATTTTGAAGAAATTTACGTGATTAGAGGCAAGAAAATTTTTGTCTGTATTCGATCCAGTTGGTTAATCTCGTAGTAGCACGAAATCACTTCGCCAGACAAATTTTTCTGGGGCATTGCCGATTCAGACGCGAAAAACTCAAAATTTTGAATTTTTTTTCGTCGTAAGAGGCAAGCGTTGAATCAACGGGAAATGATAGGCACCATTGTAGACAAGATAAATACACTTCGTCAGACAAAATTTTCTGGGGCATTGCAGAGTCAGACGCGTTTCAAAATTTTGAAGAAATTTTCGTCATGAGAGGCAATAGAAATTTTTTCGGTATTCGATCCGGTTTGTTAATAGAAGTGTGAAATCACTTCGTCAGACAAATTTTTCTGGGGCATTGCCGAGTCAGACGCCAAAAACTCAAAATTTTGAATTTTGAAAATATGACTAAAGATGCACTAATATGACTAAATTTATTTATTTATTCAGAAAAAGGCTGTACAACAGGACGAATCCTAATAACAGTACAGCACGATATACAACAATAACTTACATGTAAATGACAAACAAGTTACATAATAGAGTAACAATATTATTTGAAAGATAATAAAAGAGACTAAATAATAAGCAATAATTATCCGAAAAATTAATTCAAAGTGTTGAGAAATAGTAATTATGTTACACACTAACTTAATGAGACATTACATAATTTCTTATAAAAGACTTAAATTTATACAAACTACAAGAAAATATATCAGGAAAGTCTAATGCAGATGACAAACTATTAAATGTAAGTGCTAAACGATGAATTGGTGAATTCATTGTAGCATAAGTTCTGTAATAGGACAAAGAAAAAAGTTCTGAGGTTCTCGTGGAGTGTGAAGGTATTTTTAACATAAATTTATAAACTAGCGATGGACTGTCAACAACATTGTTCATAATCTTATATAAAAATGGCATGTCAAGTATAATTCGACGTTTTTCTAAAGAAATCAAACTTGCAGAGTAGTGAGGAAATTTTTTGTTAAGAACAAATATAAACTTTCGTTGAATACTTTCAACTCTATTGATGTAAATTTGGTATTGTGGAGACCAACATATAGCTGCATACTCTAACTGAGATCGCACAAGAGAATAATAAAGAGAAATGAAAGTACTAGCCCGTTTAAAGTAACGCCCAATTCTTAGAATGAATCCAAGCATTTTATAAGCTTTTTTAACTATTAAATTAATGTGACCATCAAATATAAGTTTACTGTCTAGCAAAATTCCTAGATCTTTTACTTGGGAAACTTTTTCGATAGTAGTCCCAGAAATTTTGTAATTGAAATTAAATGTGTATCTGTTTCTTGTGAAAGTGATAGATGAGCATTTATCGGTATTTAAAACTATAAGATTGTCATTAATATATTTACTGAATCTATCAAGATCTAACTGTAAAGCAAGACAGTCTTCTAAGGTGTTAATGGGGCTATAAATCTTTAAATCGTCCGCATACATGCAAAATTTGGCATGCTGAAAACACTTGGAAATATCATTAATAAAAATAAGGAACAAAAGAGGCCCAAGGTGGGACCCTTGAGGTACACCCGATGTTACATGAAGATAATTAGATGTAAACCCGTTAACTGCCACACATTGTTGTCTGTTTTCAAGATAAGAACTGAACCACCGCAGTAAACTACCGTGAATACCAATTTTCTCTAACTTTTGTAATAATAAATTGTGATCTATTTTGTCAAATGCCTTGCTGAAGTCCGTATAAATAGCGTCAACTTGTACTCTATTGTCCATTGATTTAAGGATATTATCAATATAATCAATTAAGTTAGATTCAACAGATCTGCCAGAATAAAAGCCATGTTGTTCAATATTAATAATGTGTTTAACTGAGGCAAACAAATATTTATAAATAATACGTTCGAATATTTTTTCGAATACGCAAAGTTTAGAGATGGGACGATAACTTTCAACCATATTTTTGTTACCATTTTTAAATATTGGAACAACCATAGCTTTCTTCCAAATATCTGGACAGCGGCCTTCAGCAAGCGATTTGTTATAAATCAAATAGAGTGGAAAAGTAAGAGAAGTGGCACAATTTTTTACAAAAGTACTGGGAATACCATCGGAACCGGCACCTTTATTTACATCAAGGGTTGACAATATTTCGAAAATTTCGTCCTTACTTACAGATAAATTTCCTAAATTAATATATGAATCAGAGCATAAGGGGGTTGTGTGCAAAGTATTAGAAGAGACGCTATTAGAGAAAACCGATTGAAAATAGTTTGCAAACATATTACAAATCTCACTGCCATCACTTGAGCACATGTCATTAAATTTCATAGTAGATGGAATATTAGATTTCTTCACCGATGACACATACGTCCAAAAATTTTTAATATTATTGGGAATTTCTTCTTCAATATTATTAATGTAACTGAGATAACACTCTGAACTAAGAATTTTACCCTTTCTCCGCAATGATGAAAATTCATTATAATCTACTACATTTTTAAATCGTTTATATTTATTGTGAAGTTTTGATTTCTGCTTGATTAATTTAATTAATTCATACGAATACCAACAGGGATATGACTTATTGTTAATGTGCTTTTTAGGAACAAAGTTATCAATTGCATGGTGTATAATTTTATAAAATTTGGATATAGTATCATCAATATTTAAATTGAGAAATTCTGTAGGCCAGTCAATGGCAGAGAAATAGTTGTTTAACGAATGATAATCAGCCATCTTGAACAATGTCACTTCTCTAGAATTTGGACTTAACTTCGACTCAATACTACATTTATAATAAACAGAGATCGGCGGATGATGTAAATCTACAATACTAAGTGGAAAAGGGCAATTTAGGACATTAATTGAATCTGTATTAGACAAAACCAAGTCCAATATTAAAATTAGTAATACCATTAAACTGCTTCAAATTACAATATGATATATTATCCATAAAATTTGTTGATGCCGAGTTACAGTTATTATTGGTAGAAGAATAAGTAGTAGAATCACTGACCGGCAGCCACTGTAAGTGAGGAAGATTAAAATCACCACAAATAAGAAATTTATCGCCAGGTGCCGAGTCAACAATGTCTGATAAATTATTTTAAAAAGTCATTAATTCTTCATTACAGTTCGGCGGGATATAAACACAACAAATATTTAATTTAAATTTATAGTTAGTGTTCGTATTACATTCAACAGTTACCCAAACGTCCTCGAAACTGGTTGACCACTCTGGTTTACACACATGATTTAAATTATTTCTAATCCCAATTAGCACACCGCCTCCGTCAAGTTTAGTTGAAGATGTAGAACTTCTATCACGCCTCACAACAGAGTAATTATCTGTTAACACTTCATGATCAAACACAGAAGAATTGAGAAAAGTTTCAGTCAAACAAATAATGTCAAAATCACAAGTTGCTGAATTTAATTTAATATTATGGGTTTTTGATCTTAAACCTCTGACGTTTTGATAATATAAACTGAGGGCCATTAAAAAGAAAAAGTATTATGTAGTTTTGTTTAAAAAAAAGTGATTAAATTAGATTTCTAATCATTTGAAATGAAATGAATAACAAGTGTCTTGGATGTGTCATTCTTGCGTGCATAAATTTTACCGTTCTTCGTCCACACATATTTGTATTCTTTCTTATCACGTAATTCATCTCGAGCCAATTTGAAAAGTAGCATATTTTTTTGAGTAAGATGATCGTTAACAAATATTTTATCATTAGTAACACCATCGAACCCTAAATCTTTAGTTACTAATTTGCGAGCTTTAGTTGCATTTATAAATTCTTCCTTTAGACAGCGAGATATAAACTTAACGACAATACTTTTAGGATGGGCAGAATTTTTATTATGTTGTGGAACACGATGTGCAGCATCAAGATCAGAAGTTTTAATTTCAACGTTAACAGTTTTGGCAATATTCGTAACAATTTCGTAAATATTTTCATTTTGCTTCTCCGGAATATTTTGGATCATAATATTATTGATACGTGCATATTGCTCCAAATCATTCACTTTATCATTTAATTCGGTAACATGTATCTTCAAATCCTGATTATCTTTTATAATTTTATCAAATTCCTTAATCTTCTCATTTAATTTTTTAAAATTTATTTCGAAATCAGTGATTTTATCACTGCAAAAATTAACTGCTTTTTCCAATTTATTGTTAATTAAGGAAGTAAGATCTATTTTAAGTGATTCAAATAAGGTAAGCATTTCGTTGTTATTATTTGTATTCGTTGGTAAGCTTGTGTCTTTCGTGACGTCATTGCCAGCTGACCGGCACTTTGGACAGATCCAAGCGAAACTATTCTTCTCTAACAGCTGAGTCTGTTCATCAGTGACATTGACACAGGTGGAGTGAAACAGCCGCGCGCATTTGAAACATCGAATGCCCGGGTATCTTCCGTTGACATTGCGAGTGCATGAACCGCACGTAGGCATCGCAAATTAATAGACAGGTTGAAACACCGCACAGAGTAAATATTAAAATTTGCGAAATGCACGTGGATAAATCACACAAATTCTAGTTTAAAAGTGAAGTAAGTAGATGACTACTAAACACACTACAGAATTAGTTGCACTACTCGAATACACTCACTTTCAACTATCACCTCAGAGTAAATTTACAGTGTACATACACTTGATCGTCAAGATCTATGATCTGTCAGAAAAGAGAACTAAAATATTTAAAAACAATTCATTTTTCAACTTCCTTTTTATTTTAAACAATTTTCGACAAAAATGTTATGTAAAATGAAATATTTTTCGCTTTGTATTTTAAAAATATTATTTTTTAACAAAAATGAAGAATTATAAATACCTTCCTACTAAGTTTTCCTTTAATTCTAAAGTATATTTTCTCGAAGCTAATTTCGTTTTTCTTTGTACTATAGGTACACAGTTAAAAACTTTAATGTTTATTTATCTGATAACAGATCTTATATAGACTATTGCTTGATTTAAGGTTGAGTGAACACAAGATTTTCATTCAATCTAGAAATTCTCGGAAATGCATGTATTATTGTCGCCCAGCCCCTCCCGCCGCCACCCCACTCAACCACCTCAAACTATTTTGTGTTCACTTTGCGCGCTAGGCATTGTTATAATACAGTTGCATTTTGTGCTGTGCTATAGTTATGCAATCAATACATTTATTTGAATTATTTCTTTTACTTCTTTTACCTGCATAGTGTTAAGTACAAAGACATTTACCATAACATTGTTGTTACTTATCTTCGTGAAGGTACTCATTATATAAACGGGATTGGAGCTGTAATATAAAGGTAAGTAATTATACTTTTTAATATTGTTCGTAAACTTAGAACAACTTTTATGAATGCATATTAGTACCCTAAAATTAGAAGTAATGTGTATATGTTTTAAATTTCCACTGGAATAACTATTTTGTTTGATTTTAGAAATATATATGATGGATTCACAAAAATTATATTGTATTCTTCATGTAGAGCCGCTGGGTGTTAGAGCTGCTGATCCTGGGACTCAAGGTGAAAAAAGTTCAATCGTGCCCTTTACACCGGAAATGTTTGAAAAAGCTCAAGTGGCAGCAAAATTAAGAAAAAGTTATAAAGGAGAATCAAAATATACAACTTTGTCTCGCAACTTCCCTGAAATGCTTCAATCTGATTTCGGATTTCATAGGACTTGCTATAAAAATTTTACTGCTATAAAAAAATCAGGTCATTTTTTAGAAAGCACTGCTGAACGGAACCCTGAGTTGCCACAGATATCTTCTGAATTGCCTGTGACAATTTCTGAAGAGCCAGATGCATCTTCCGCATTGCCGCAAATGGAAGTTAGTTTGCGTTCGTCAAAAAGAATTGTTCAGTCGATTCCTTCTGGTGTATTGGAAAAATTTTGTTTATTTTGCAAAAAGTACGTAAAAAAAGTTAGGCAAAATAAAGAATATCCAACGAGATGCATGACGAGAGAAATTGAAATTGGTATAAGGTCCGACGCGAATATTTTGCAAGATTTTTTACTTTTGGCGGCAGTAGGAGAATCGGACTTTATTGCAAAAGAAGTGATGTACCATAATTCTTGTCGGAAGGCTTACAACAGAAGGGCGCAATCCTGTACTAAAGCAGAGCAAATTGTTACACCCTGGCATAAAACTCGCGATGTGCATAAAATCGGTTTTTCTTCACTCTGTAAATTTATTGAATTGCACATAATTATCAATGAAGAAATTTTTTCCCTGGCTGACCTATACCAACAGTACATGGCTTTATGCAAAGAACAAGGACTTGAAACTGACTCCGGGTACTTAATGCATCATTTAGAGTCGAAGCTGGCAACTTATTTTGGAGATCGTTTAGTGATTGACAGATCAAGTGGGACTGATGTACTTTGTTACAAAAACGGAATGGTGGCCACTGATGCACTTATTCAAAGTTATTACCAATCATTAAATGCTTCAAATCCTGCTAGACTTGTTAAGAACGCAGCTTATATGATAAGAAATGAAATTTTAAATATGGAACAAAAAAGTAATGATGAGCTTTTATCTGTAAGCCAAATTTTAGAAGGAAATTGCAATATTCCTCCACTTCTTAAACAGTTTTTTGAAGGATTGATACTTGGTCCGTGCTTTGGAGAACTGCAGGTATCCCAAAATGACCATGTGTGATAATGCTATTTTTGCCACATCAAAAGCAAAAGTGTTACCTCAGAAACATGTTTCTTTGGGCTTAGCTGTTAAAATTATGACTGGTAGCAAACAATTAATACAGATTTTTAATAGATTTGGACTTTGTATAAATTACAACAAAGCAGAAGAGCTGGAAACCGCCGTGGCTGATTTTATTTCTCAAGAAAAGGCGCAGGTTCCTGAAGGATTAAAGAAACAACCTAACCTCTCAACCTTCACAGCATTTGATAATTATGATGAAATAAGAGATACGCTGTCAGGAGCAGGTTCTTTACACGAAACAGTAGGAATTTGCTACCAGACATGTACAGAACAGTCGACGGATCATATCCAGGCACATTCCTCAAAAGAAGCATGTTATTCATCAAATTTAAATGTGCCTGTAAAACGCAAAAGACAATTTCAATATGAGAAAGTTGATCTCGAACCGTACAAAAAAAAGCTTAAAATGTCATCAGTTAAATTTTTAAACAAAGAAATATTAAAACCGAATTCTTATTCCGTCGCGGTAAAAAGAGACTGGATTTGGCAACTATCTGTTGCTTATGGAGAAGGAAAATGTCCAATGTGGTTGGGTTTCAACTCTGCAAATGTAATTGATGGAACAAAACAACAAACTGTGGCATATCTAAAGAATTATAATGAAAAATCTACGAATCCTTCCATGGTGATGGAAACTCTCAAGTTGGCTCAAAAAATTGCTGAGGAATGTGGACAGCAATACGCTGTGGCCGCATATGATTTAAACATTGCCAAGCCTGCAATGCAAATAAAGAAAAGTGAGTCACCTCGCTTTAACAACGTTTTTATTAACTGTGGACCATTTCACTTATTTTTGGCTTACTTTTCTGCTTTAGGAAAACTTATAACAGAATCTGGAGGACCCGATTTGCTTTGTCAAAGTGGAATCATAGGACCTAGCTCAGTTAGAGGTTTCCTTGCAGGTAAACACTACAATAGATGTAAGAGAATTCATCTAATATTCTGTTCGGCATTACTAATTTGCCACTTACAACTTTTTGAAGACATGGAAGGTTCAATCGACCCGGAGATAAGAGATATCTTGAAAAATTGTATTGAATATCCTACTCCTCAACCTGATGAAAATTATGATATGCCCAAAATTGTTCAAGAATTTTTAGATAAGTATGAAGTATTCGCCGATTCAACTCGAGAAGGGAAGCATGGTGCTACAGCCCAGTTTTGGATGTATTACATGGACATGATAAGGTTATGGCTGATTTTATACCGAGCAGTGAAAATGAACGACATCGAACTGTTTACTTACTGTTTACCCGAACTTACAAACATTTTCTTTGCAACCAATCACGTAAATTATGCACGATGGATGGTAGCATTCCATCAAGAATTACTTCAGAATGATGAGAACAACCCTGGGCTTAAAGAACAAGTTTCATCAAGTGGAGGATTGTTTTCGTTGAATAGAAATGGAATTCCATTTTCTGGCACGCCAGTTGACCAGACTCTGGAGCAGATGGTCAACAGGGATGCTGCAAGTCGATTGACTGGTACTGCCGCATTTAATTCGCAGCCGTCGGCAAGATTAAGATGGACTATTACCAGAAGTGCCAGGGCCAAAATTGTCACCGCAGTCAAGGATATGGTAGGCTTAAACAAAAGAGAAGATGTATCGGCAGAGTTGAAGCCAAGCAGAATTAAAAGAGACAACTGTGACATTGATTCGTTGGTTCAGCTTATAAAAAGTTCTTTAAACCCATTTTCATTATCGATGAAAGATAATTCCTTATATAATATTTCGACAGGCAAAGGTGTCAGTGAAGAAGTAAAACACTTTCTTCTTAATGTAAGGCAAGAAGGCGATAAACTTCAAAAACTTTTTCTTTCTAATTGTATAAAAGATCCAGAAAATTTTGACAAACCAATTAAGCGACAAAAAATTTTAAATTTTGAATCAAGTGGTATTAAGTTTATTGCAAAAAGCAATTTAAAAGCAAAAGAGCTAAAAATCACAACATCAATATTTGGAAGATTATGCTGCCTATCGGCTGAAAAAAAAATTGACCTTTATTCTGTACTGTGTTTTCCACTGACACCTGTGCCGTTGTCATTAGCAAATATTGATGGGTCTATGAACAAAACAAATAAGAGCCAATTAATGGTACACTTGGAAAAACACTCAACTTCAACTGCAGTTGCCCCGACCTGTCCCAGTTACATAATAGTGGATGCCATGTTTTTTCTGTATACGTTGCCACCGAATCTACCAAATACCTACGGTGAAATGTCAAGTGCAATTATAAAACATCTACGACGTTTTAATGCCCAAAGAATAGATATAATTTTCGATACATACCAACAACCATCAATCAAGGATATAGAGCGAGAAAGGAGGTCGAATGTTGAAGTGAAGCAACATAGCGCTTCATATGTAATCAATGGTCCTGATCAAACGCGCCCAACAAATTTTTTTAAAGGCATTAAACAATTATTCCTTCAAAGTACAATTCTCAAAATTTCTCATAGAGGACTGGAAGAACAAACGCCACTACAGTTCTGACAGCGATAAAAAGATTTATGTTGCGTCTGGAAACACTTGCTACACTTTCTCTGATGGCAAAGTAAATTATATTAATTCATTGGCCTGTACTCATGAAGAGGGGGACACAAGGATGTTCTACCATTACGCAGCGTATTGTAGGGAACAAACTACTAGAGACGATTTAAATCCATATAGGAGTGACGTCATAAAAAACAAGCAAATTATTCGTATGAATCAAGATTTTACTTTTTAGTACAGCATTAGTTTGGTAGATGGTGCTGACAGTCTTTCTCTATACGCGAAATTTAAAAGCAATAGTTTTTAATTCTATTTTTAAACTTAATCATTATTCTACCATTTTAATACATCGCATGATTCTGTAGGAAATAATCAAAGATTAATAAAATAGAACAAAACTAAATAACAAAACACGTTAACCTCAAAATTTTATGTTGACACAATTCACAACAATAAGCAGAAAATTGACAAGTTGTCAGCAATAAACAATAAATGATATATAACGAACTTTTGTGAATCTAAAAGATAACAATAATATGTATGAAAATATATTTCATGTAATGAATACCATATTATATAAATAATTTATTGTTCTGCTACTGCCGTTAAGACACAAATTGATAAGCCCCGCCCCATATGACATACGATATGCGAATAGATTTATACGAGTAAAATGTGTAAGAAAGAGATAGCTTATTTAGTGAACGTGGTGGATAGAATTTATCTGATATGACGTCACTCCTATATGGATTTAAATTGTCTCTACCAGAAGGAAAATAAGCAATGTGTGCATCCGAACAAATGACACTGATGTCTTAGTTATATTTCTAGGAAATAATTGTCACTTATTTTTGATAGGGGTGTTGGTTCGAACAGAAAAGTTGTAAGCATTAATGATATTTATAATGCAATAGGAAAAAGAGTAGCGGCTAGTCTTCCTGCTTTCCATGCGTTCACCGGGTGTGATTTTACGCCAAGCTTCGCTAGGCGAGGAAAACTACGTCCATACACCCTTCTTACAAAGCAACCAGAATACCAGGATGCATTCACAAATATGGGCAAGGCTGCAAACGTTCCGAATAATATTACTGAAAAGCTAGAAGAATTTTACTGCTCTACTTTATGGACAGAAAAAATGTCGTAATATTAATGAAGCTCGATTCAAAGCGTTTATGAAGATATACGGTTCTAAAGACGATAACAATCCTCTTTCAAAAATCAAGTTGACGGAAGCATGTGTCATTCCACCTTGCTCGAAAGTATTGGAACAGCAAATTGCACGATGCAACTATGTTGCACATATTTGGAACAATGCAGATGTCGGTAATACACTCACAATACCTGAGCTAACTCCTGAATCAAGTGGATGGAAATTGCAGAGTGATTCATTTGAAATTAATTGGTTCGAAGGGGAATACTTGCCTAATCTGTTGAGTGAAGCAATCTGCGACGAACCTGACGATTTTGTAACGCTTGACGAGAACATCGATCCTGAGGATGCAAGTTCTAGTGATGAAGAAGAAGATTTTTGAAACACGACTAATATTAAAACATTTTTTGAAAATAAGTTTAAAAGTTTTAAGTTTGCGATTAATTTGTATTTCGTAATTTTTATTTTTTTGTTTAGGTACTTTCAGATAATATAATATAAATGTCAATTCTACATTTTTTTAAGACCAAATAAAACTTGTTATGCAAAGAAAGCGAAAAATATTTCATTTTACATAACATTTTTGTCGAAAATTGTTTAAAATAAAAAGGAAGTTGAAAAATGAATTGTTTTTAAATATTTTAGTTCCCTTTTCTGACAGATTTAGTCATATTAGTGCATCTTTAGTCATATTTTCAAAATTCAAAATTTTGAGTTTTTGGCGCCTGACTCGGCAATGCCCCAGAAAAATTTGTCTGACGAAGTGATTTCACACTTCTATTAACAAACCGGATCGAATACCGAAAAAAATTTTATTGCCTCTCATGACGAAAATTTCTTCAAAATTTTGAATTTTGAAACGCGTCTGACTCTGCAATGCCCCAGAAAATTTTGTCTGACGAAGTGTATTTATCTTGTCTACAATATAATATAAATGTCAATTCTACATTTTTTTAAGACCAAATAAAACTTGTTATGCAAAGAAAGCGAAAAATATTTCATTTTACATAACATTTTTGTCGAAAATTGTTTAAAATAAAAAGGAAGTTGAAAAATGAATTGTTTATTTTTATCATTTCCCGTTGATTCTACGCTTGCCTCTTATGACGAAAAAAATTCAAAATTTTGAGTTTTTCGCGTCTGACTCGGCAATGCCCCAGAAAAATTTGTCTGGCGAAGTGATTTCGTGCTACTATTAACCAACTGGATCGAATACAGACAAAAAATTTCTTGCCTCTCATCACGTAAATTTCTTCAATTTTGAATTTTGAAACGTGTCTGACTCTGCAATGCCCCAGAAAATTTTGTCTGACGATGTGAATTTATCTTGTCTGAAGTGGTACCTATCATTTCCCGTTGATTCCACCCTTGCCTCTTATCGCGAAAAATTATGCACTTTTTTGAATTTTCAAAAATCTGTCGAGGCTAAATGCCCCAGGCTAGAGTGTCAGATTTTTGGATTTTACATTCTTACGTTAGGCCTTCTAATTGGGGTGGTCAAACCTTTTGCCTCTTATCGCGAATGATTTTGGGTCTGGGCTCCCGGACTATAATATTAACAGTTTACGCGTTAATCGCAAAAAACTAAAAAAGTTGGGCATTTTTCAAAAATATTGCCAAAACTGCCACTCATCCGGACAAGCACCCAAATTTTTTTTAACCACTAGACCATTAGTAACAACTTCCCCATGGGTGCTTCTCTGGTAAATGTATGACACACAGAAGTATGCTCAGCAAATGGACTAAAAAGTGTAGATACAATTTATAAACTTTATATCTCTGTAGTCTGTGTTTGTTTTTATCTTTTTCGGATTGCAGCCTTACTCCTCTGCTAAACTAGTCAATTTTCTTTCTAATTTTGACTTAATAAGTACATTACATGTTTTTGAAGGGTTATACTACTTATATTACAACAAACCTCCTTATCATTAGCTACCTTACTTAATAAAATTCAGAAGTATAAACTTACGTTGTATATCAACTCATAGTCCATGGTAAAAAACCCCTCGGCTTCGAAACACATATCTTGCTGCAAAATTTGCAAGGAGAAATAATTTATCTGAAACAAATATAGGTAATGAAATTCCACTCTTATGCTTTAGATTATTTCAAGATATCCCTTATATGCAGGGATATGTGTAAATTACGGGATAAATTACGAAATAAAAATTACCATAATGTACCAAATATTTAATACCGTAAATTATCAAAGAAATTTCGGATAAATTTCCAAAAATATTAATATTTCTGACAAATAAGCAATATTTATAAAATTTTAAACATTTATATATACAGCTTCCGAAGGATATGGCTTCCATCTATTGCCTATGCGTTACTGCTTCCATATATACTGTCGCGTATATCGCGACAGTGTATAATATTATGAATCCAATCTATGGTGGATATTGCTGCCAACTTTCAGATACTGAATGAAAATATGAAGTCTAGTCAACATGTGTGTGAAAATAGAGAATCTCAGATACAGGGATGCTAAAATTATGATCTTGGTGTCATTCGATTAGGAATGAAATCTATAAAAAGTTGTCAAAATTGCAAAATGACATAAGAAATTTTTCAATAGTTATAATATAAACAATATAGTGAAATTTTTAAAAGAGGTTTGGTTTTTTGCCAATATCTCAACAATAATTATATGAGATATTGGAAAATGGTTAAAAGAATCTGAAGAACAGAAAATTTTGCTAAAAAAGCCTGGTTTCCCAGAACTCTGTCTTCAATATTTATTGCTGATATTTGAGGTTGATTTATATAAAAAATTACATGTTGATGTTAAGAACTGAAAAAAAATTCAGGTACCTATTATTTAAACATAACAATGAATAAAAATTTAAAAAATTAAGAAATTCTTTAATTTCTATTTCAAGCCTCGTATTTATGAAAAATAATCTGAGAACTATAAAGTAACTCTCTCAATTTATTTTTACATTTCTATAGAATAGATTATCATAATCATTAATTTTTCATTTTCCAAATTTTTATTTTAATCTAGTTATTCCTACCTTGCATCAAATGGGGTAGTTATGATTTTTTGGTATGTTGTATATGACGGTGGCCTTATGAAAACTCCAAGTTTTCGATCTCCTGATCTTTGTAAAAAATAAAAATAACAACAAAATTTTTGACCATTTTTCAGTTTTTGACAATTTTGACCTCGAAGCACTAACTTTTTGTCAAAAGAATCTGAATAAAGTTGTAGAGAATACAATTTTCTACAACTTCTGTATTTGACAATTTTTTTTTTCAGATCAATTGTTTACAAGTTATAAAACAAAGGAAAGCGACGTATTTTTTAGATATTAAATCACGACATTAATATTTTTCGTGAAACAAAAAAACGGCTGTAACTTTACAACGGATAAAAATATCGCCTGCCGGTTCCAAGCATTAGATTCCACCGGTTTTATCTATGTACAACATAATTTTCGAGACCCCAGCTTAGCCACAATTTTAACATAGAAATTTTATTTTATAAAGTTTTATTTTTATTTTGTGTTTAATCAACTATAATTTCTTAACGAATGAAGATATTGATTTCCGGTTTGCAGCATTGAATTCCTCGGATATTTTTCTGTAATACATTGTGCCAAAAAATCCAAAGGCCTTAGTTGAGCTGAAAATTTATTGGGGTAGTTATGATTTTTTGGTATGTTGTATATGACGGTGGCCTTATGAAAACTCCAAGTTTTCGATCTCCTGATCTTTGTAAAAAATAAAAATAACAACAAAATTTTCGACCATTTTTCAGTTTTTGACAATTTTGACCTCGAAGCACTAACTTTTCGTCAAAAGAACCTGAATAAAGTTGTAGAGAATACAATTTTCTACAACTTCTGTATTTGACAATTTTTTTTCAGATCAATTGTTTACAAGTTATAAAACAAAGGAAAGCGACGTATTTTTTAGATATTAAATCACGACATTAATATTTTTCGTGAAACAAAAAAACGGCTGTAACTTTACAACGGATAAAAATATCGCCTGCCGGTTCCAAGCATTAGATTCCACCGGTTTTATCTATGTACAACATAATTTTCGAGACCCCAGCTTAGCCACAATTTTAACATAGAAATTTTATTTTATAAAGTTTTATTTTTATTTTGTGTTTAATCAACTATAATTTCTTAACGAATGAAGATATTGATTTCCGGTTTGCAGCATTGAATTCCTCGGATAATTTTCTGTAATACATTGTGCCAAAAAATCCAAAGGCCTTAGTTGAGCTGAAAATTTATTTTTTTTCTGAGAGAGAATATAGTGAAACTTTTATTTTTTTTTGTTTACTGTGTGGTCGCGCCAACTTTTCTAATGTAAGTGGTCGCGCGGAGTACTGAGTGCACCGATCCACAAATATGACTATATTGTTGAATGTTTTCATTTTTTATTAAAGTTTTTGTTATAGGCGGATGAATAAACATTATTACTAATTTAAAAAAATTATTAGGAAAAAATAACAAAACAAAAAAATTAATAAACAAACAAATATGAATTTTTATAATAATCAACAAAATTAAAAAAAGAAAAACTCAGAAGCTGTCTTCTGAATTCTCCTGCTCCAATTCGCTGCATGTAGCATAAGTAATGTGTGATGTTTGAACATGTTATTGCATTTGGAACAAACAATTGTCATGTTATTGAGCTTTGCCTTCGGCCGCAAACTTTTTTAGAATGGATATCAAATGTAACGGAAGTCCACTTAACTTCGCTCTTTCTTTCAAATGAGGAGTCATCAGACTCATTGCAAAATTTTACAAAAAGACTCTTCTGATCACTGGGAAATCCGTGTGGTTGGCATTGTATATTTTGTGAGTTGATTCCAGTTACATTTAGAAGAGAGAAGAAAATTGCCAGTGGCCATCTTCTGGTTCTACGAGACACAGAATAGGCACCACATATCTGATCGACAGTGTCTATTCCTCCTTTGGTTGAGTTATAAAACATGATGATCTCAGGTTTCACTGTAGTCTCATCGATGGTAGAATCATCGTGCATCGTTGACAACAGAAGCACTGCTTTGTTGTTTTTTTTTAACAAAAAAAACCATTGTCATATCTTTTTGGAACCCAAACAGGCAACTTTTGATTTCCCTCTTTTCATTGGGCTGGAAGTTCAAAGATATCTCACTCATGTTCTTTTTTAGTGTTCCAACAACTGTTATTTTGTCCTTTAAGAGGTCCTGAGCAAGTGGAATGCTTGTATACCAATTGTCGCATGTTAGGTTTCTGTTCGTCCCTTTCACTTCCTCGAGCAGTCTGTGCCCTCGCGCAACCAACTATAATATCTGAACGAATAAAGACAGTCTACTTTCTGTTTACCGCATTTTATAGAAAAATGTTTCAAGAATATAATTCTTAAAATCGCATTAGTCCAGTCAATCTGTAACAAAAATTCGACGTTTGTGGAATTGAATTCCTCGATCTTTTTTGTGTAAGATAAATTGTGTCAAGAAATTCCAAATGCTCCTTGATTGAGTTGAAAATTTAATATTTTCTCTGAAAGAATACAGTAATTTTTTTTCGTTTACTGTGTTTAATCAATTATAATACGAGTATCTGAACGAATAAATATGTCATGTAGTCCAGTAAATTTCTAAAATTTGATGGAAAAAAATCGCAGTCAATTTTTTTCATAAATCGTTACCAGGGGCACGCAAGGAGTTTAAAACTGAGCTGTCACCCCCCTCGCACCCTGCAATTTTTGGGAAATCCAAAAAAAATTTGATTTGATTTTTGCGCGCCAAATTTGCCAAAAATGACTTCTTTCACTTTTTCGTCGCGAAAATTTTAATTTTGATCTGTAGTGTACATGGAAAAGTTGTAGAGCACAAAAAAACCTTCTAAAATGAGTATTCAACGTTTCCCTACGATGAACGGTGACTGAGGTATAACGCGGGAAAGGACGCACCGAAGGCCGCCTAATATTCTATAAGGAAGGCATTGTGATGGGTCAAAATTTTCGAGTGTGAGTTTTTGATGGATAAGCACGTTTTAGGGTCCCTAGAGTAAGGATTTAACATTTTCGAGATGATGTCTGTGTGTGTGCATTCGTTCGTTACGCCGTGTATTCTATATTTTTTCGTTCACGATAACTCAAAAAATTTCAAATTTTGTATTTAAGGTTTTAATATGATTCTTAATAATCCAATATAATTTTATTTCAATCTACAAGACGGAAGTAGTACTTTGGAATAATTTTTTGAGGAAAAGGGGGATTTCCAAATAAAAATATTTGTTTCGTCTTGCTTCACGTTCTTTATTTTAAATTTAAAATAAAGAACGTGAAGCAAGACGAAACAAATATTTTTATTTTTATTTGGAAATCCCCCTTTTCCTCATAAAAATTATTCCAATTACTACCACTTCACGCTGGGTTCTTCACAATTTTTACACGAAGTAGTACTTTTAAAAAATATTTCGATAAATAATTAAATTAAGACAATTTTTTTATTTTAAATGAAATATTTATGTGATTATTATCTACAATTGGTATTTTATAAATTTTTATGTGTCTGGTATCATTTAAGAATAATTAAAGTATTGTAGCGTGGCTTTCAATGTCTTGATTCAAATTAGAATACAGTTACGATATTACATCACGTACAATTATTTATTCTATCTACTCGCTAACTAAACTTATTCTACATGTGACCACAAAAACCGCCAACCCACTAGCCGCGCGTACACACACTAACTCCTCTCTCCCCGCGCACACCAGCGCTCTTGTACACTCACACCAAAAACACTTTTTAAATCACGTTACGCTACCCCCTCCTAAGCTTTTACTTTCTCCTGGAAGTCCAACTCGCGATTAAGTCTCTCGCTGCCTCACGCGCAGTTCGCATGGGCAACCGACGGCGGGTTTCCGGAATATCCTCCTGTCTCGCGTCATCAACATCCGGAGGTGGCGTGGCGTCCTCTTCGGGAGTATTCACTTCATTTGCAGCTTCGCGGACAGCCTCTCTGTCAACTCCTTCAGAGGGCTCCTCTCTTGGCCCCTCATCGCCCATGGCATTCAGATCGGGCTCAGGTACAGGATCCCTCTGGTCACGCTCAACTTCGAGCGAAATTGAAGAATGGCCGTCGGTCCTAGACGGGTTAACTTCTTCTTCAGGGGGCCTTTCGCTGGATTCCTCATTACCATCACCCAGGACATTCAGATCTGGCTCAGGTACAAGATCCCTCAGGGCACGCTCAACTTCGAACGAAATTGAGAAAGGGCTGGTGGGCCTGGACTGGCCCTCCGACACAATCGTCTCCGTGTCTGCTGCAGCCCCTTATTCGGTGTGACGTGCTGCTGGAGGTTTCACAGCTCGCCGTCTATTGAATCTCCGGACCGGTGGCTGCTCTAGTTCGGTTGAACACCAGTGACAAATCATAATCGTCATGTTGGAACGCGGCCGCTTCATTACGGTTTTATTAATTTAATTTGAGAACCACGGGTCCGATTTTCGAATTGTTTTTTTAAAATGAAAGATCTTTAAATATTCTTTCAGATAAATATATAGAAGTGTCAAATTTACTGGTAATTAATTGATTATTTAAAATAATAAGATCAGAAATTGATATTTTCATTATTATTTTCGCTATATTTTTTGTTTATAAAATATAATTAAAAAAGCTTCGAGTAAATGTTGTTTGTCATTAAATTTTCTATACAATGTGTATTTTGTATATTTTTTATGTTATATCGTTAGGCATTTCTTAATCGCGCACTAATAAGTTGCGACAGGGAACTTTGTTACCCTTCAACGTCGCGTTGTGCCGTTGCCGAAATTGACAAATATCAAAGATTTTAACAATGCCATATTAATTTTACACCTTTACTGCACTTCTTACCCCAGCACCACTCTTTTCGAAGGGCTAACGTATATGAAAAAAAAAACTGTTCCTATAATATTTTTTATTCAATTTTGACGTATTAAACAGCTATTATTAACTCCATAGCAACAACTTTAAACAACTGTTTATTCACAAGTGAATTAAATTTTTTTGAAATCACTCAACACATTTTAAATCACTCTGACGTTTTAAACTGTTATTATTACGTCAAAATGCATAAAAACAATGACAACTTGCCACTAACGACTACTTTGATTAGTTTTTTTTTGTTTTGTCAAAATAAATTTATAATTCATATATTTGAAATAATTTCGTCAAAATTGAATAAAATATTGTATAAACCACGTGACATACGAAAGCTTATTCACTCGAAGAAATTATCCCAATCGCCTTTCGGGCTCGGGGGCTAAACTTTCTTCTGTTGAATTAACATTCATGTATCTCACTTGGTGTATAAATATCTATTATTATAATATGAACCTGTTTTGTTTACAACGAACGTTTACAAAATTGTAGAAACAATTATTTGTTTAATATAAATTTTACTGAAACTTTGATTTTAAATTAATAATATAAATAGACAGTATGCATGCAAAAAAACGTTAACACAATGTTACAGTGAAAACAATATTAATATTAGATATTATTGCACTGCCCTTGGCAATTTTTGCACAGCCTAGTGCATATTAAACTAAATTTAAATTAAATTGTAATGGATTGTATTTTTTGTACTTCTTTCTTCCTTGTTGGTGTGTTCCTTCAGCATAAATTTCTTTGAAGGTTTAGACATTGTTTATTTTTATTTCGAAATAGGTAACTAAAAAGACGAGAAACATTTATTGGTTTATGCTTACTATAAAAAAGTTCCACTTCGTCCATTTCATGCAAATATTGTTTATTTAAAAAAAAATTATAATGTGCTCTACGCAATTGGACGTTTACTAAGTAAAACAAAAGCTGTAGCATACATACCTACCTTTCTAAATTATTTTCCGTAAACTTGTCGTAATTGTTTAAATTTTATTAATTGAACTGTGTATCTAACGTAGTTATTATTTCTATATTTTTGTCGGAGAAAATCTTAAAATTTTGACTAAACAAAAGTTTCCAAAATATTTAAAACAATATTTGGGTGAGCTAAATAAGCGCATTTGGCCTTTATCAGTTTTCGCTTATCACATTGGAAAAGCGCATAAATTGTAGTTGCATAAGCGCAGAAGTGCACATTTGAAAAGCACAATGGTTTTAGGGATTGTACTACAGTTTTCTAGAATATTTTTTGAATTTTGTAAAACTAGAAAATATTCTTGCCTAACATTTTTTTGCACTTAACCCCATCATACTCAAAGAGTATTTTTAACAAGATTTTTTGAATTTTTTAAAACTAGAAAATATTCTTGCCTAACATTTTTCTAAACTTAACCCCAGCATACTCGAAGACGATCTGGAATAACTTGTTATGGCCAGAAATCTCATTTTCGAAAAATGCGCTTATTCAATGTTACGGTCTGCGCTTATTCAATGTTTTGATCGGCGCTTATTCAATATAAATTTACTGATTATATATTTGCGCTTTTCCAACGTTTTAATGACCAAAAATGCGCTTTTACAACTCTCCGTACTACTCCACATCACAATATTATCGATTAGTAGACATAGGGAAAATGGTAGTACCAATTTTGAAAAATACTTTCTAAATAAAATAATTTAACTGGCTATTCTGCAAGTATAACTATCGATAACCAGGAATGTATTAAACAAAACCAATAATAGAGGATTTTAATGTGATTTTAATGAATTTCGCCAACTGCGCAAAAAACAACGGTGAAAGGCAACAAAGTTACCTGTCGCAGCTTAATAGTATACTATGAGAAATTACAACCTAAAAAAGGAGCAAATTTCACAATGTATAGAAAACTGAATGGCAAACAACATTTCCTTGAAGCTTTTATTGTTTTATTAATATAATTCTTAAACAAAAAATAATGACGAAAATAAGAATGAAAATATCAATTTCTGTTATTATTTTTTCAAATAATTAATTAATTACTAGTAAATTGGACAATTCTATATATTCATCTGAAAGAAAATTAAAAGTCCTTTCATTTAAAAAAAAGAAATCGAAAATCGGATGTGGATCTCGAATTAAACTAATAAAACAGAATTGAAGCGGCCGCCATATTGATGAAGTCATAACTCCTGTCTGCGGAGGAATTTTTTTGGTCTCCATGTCTTAAAATGCATACCATAGGTAAGTCTAGCTCTGAGCAAAATTTCATGCTTGTATCAAAAAGTGCAGTATCAGGCTGAAAATCTGCCCTATGCGGCTCAGCTATAATGCTTCCGCCTTCATGGCCCGTAAACTTCATGCCAATGTAGGGTAAGTCGGTAGGTCACAGCTTCGCTTCTTAGTCACTAAATAAAATAATCGACTTCCCTGAGAACTAAGAACGGCTACACCCCCAGGAGAGATATTTTGTCGCCTCAATTTATCCACTCCTCGAAATCGCTTTCTGAATTCTACAGCGATTCCTTTACCCATGATGAGGTTGTATATTGGTATTTGTATATTATAATAAATAATAATTATTAGAATAAAATATATTTTATTAATTTGTATGTTACAATTTTTATGAATATATATCAGAACAAAACTATCTTATTATCGTTACTAACAACAACTTCATTTATTCAAAACTAGCAACTCGATGTATGAACCCAATTAATTTTAGAATGGTAAATAGATCGAGTTGCTACATTTACTCCCCCTCAAGAAAATGAGTAATTTGAAATATCATTTCATGAAAAATGCAGGTTTTAATCGATCAATTGAAACATTTTCTTTTTTTAAATTATTATTTAAAGTAAAATATTTTGGTTGTCTATCAATAATTTCATAAGGTCCATCATATGGATGTTGTAATGACTTTGTTATTTTATCTACTCTAACAAAAACGTGAGTGGAACTAAATAAATTTTTATTCAAAAATATCCTACCACTAGCAGCTTTCGTGGAAATAGGTTTTAAATTAGAAATGAAAGATTTTAATTTATTAACATAATCAGGTAAATTTTTAATATAAATGTCTTTTTATTTGTCAAAAAATTCTCCAGGCAAACGGAGAGAACTTCCATATACCAAATCAGAAGCAGAGCAATTAATTGGTTCTTTAATATAAGTTCTAATACCTAATAAAACTATGGATAACTTATCATACCAATCTTTTAAAGAGTTGTGAGTCATTAAAGCCGTTTTTAATTGTCTATGAAATTGTTCCACTAAACCATTAGATTGAGGATGATATGAAGTAGTACGGATTCTATATCCATCCCGACACAAAATTGTTTCGGCAGAAGTATCTTTAATTGGTTTTGCTTCTGGCCAACGTGAAAAACGATCTATGCAGGATAGAATATAATTAAATATATTAGAACAAGGTAAAGGACTAACAAGATCAATATGAATCTCATCAAATCTCTTGGATGGTAATGAAAAAGATTGTAAGGAAGCTTTAGAATGAATATTGACTTTAGATTTTTGACAATTAATGCATGAAATTGTCCAGGCTTTTATATCTTTATTCATATTTTTCCAAACAAATCTACTAGTAATTAATTTGAAAGTAGCTTTAATACCTGGATGAGAAATAGAATGTATTTGATCAAAAACAATTTTACGAAACTTTAGAGGAATAAAAGGGCGTAACGAGTTAGTTGAAATGTCACATTTAAGGATTAATTTTGTGTTAGGTAAAGTAAAATTTTTAAATTTTAAGGTAGTAATAGAGTTGTTTATTAATGAAAATAGTTCTTGATCATTAATTTGTTCTTTCGCAATATCTTCGTAATTAAGTTTAGAATCTAAATAAAATGTATTAATATTAAGACGAGATAAAGTGTCAACAACATTATTTTTTCCAAGAATATGTCTGATGTCATTGGTAAATTGAAGAATATAATATAAATGTCTTATTTCTCTAGGAGAGCAAGTGTCAGAATTTTTAGCTAAAGAATAAGTAAGTGGTTTATGATCAGTTAAAATAAAAAATAATGAATTTTTTTTATAGAAGCATAAATTGCAAGTAACTCGCGACTAAAAGTACTATAACGGCTTTCTGTAGAAGTTAAGGTGCGAGAAAAAAAGGCTATTGGTTTCCAAGAATTATTAACGAATTGTTGTAAAACAGCTCCTAATCCAGTGTTGGATGCATCAACCATAATGTTAATGGGAGCATCAGGTTTAGGAAAAGTTAAAGTAGCTGAATTAATTAAAGCTTTTTTAATACATTGGAAAGCTCGAATTGCTGTATCATTCCAAATAACAGGTTTGTTTCCTGATTTAGAGTTATCAATTAAATCATTAATTGGTTGCGTAATAGATGCACAATTAGGAATAAACCTGTGGTAGAAATTAATTAATCCTAAAAATTTTCGTAGTTCCTTTTGTAATTTTGGTAAAGGAAAGTCTTTTATAACATCAACTTTTTTAGAATGAGGTTTAATACCATTTTTTGAAATGTGATGGCCAAGAAAGTTAATCTCAGTTTTTCCAAATTCGCACTTATTTTTGTTAATTAAAACGCCATATTTTTCTAATTGTTTAAAAATAATTTTTAAATGATTTTTAAATGATTTTTATGTTCTTCTAAATTTTTGCTAGCTATTAATAAATCATCAATATACGCAAAGCAAAAATCAAGACCAAGAATGATTTCATTAATAAATCTTTGAAACGTTTGAGCACTGTTGCGTAATCCAAATGGCATAAAAACATATTCAAATAAACCGAAAGGAGTACTGATATCAGTTTTAGGAATCGAAGATTCCTCCATAGGGATCTGATTGTAGGCTTTAATTAAATCAATTTTAGAAAAAATAGTAGTGTTGTGTAAATTATAAGTAAAATCTTGAATATGAGTTATTGGGTATCTATCAGGAATTGTTATATTGTTTAATTATCGATAATCACCACATGCATGCCATTCATTTCCATCATCATTTTTTTTTACCATATGAAGAGCTGATGACTAACAACTAGAATATGGTCTTATTGTGCCATTTTTGAGCAAAATGTCAAATTCTGTTTTTGCAATTGACAATCGTTCTGGTGCCAATCTACGCGGTCGTGGAAAAACAGGTGAACCGCGAGTAACAATAACATGTGTGACAGAATGCTTAATTTGACGTTTACAATCTAAAGGATTGGCCAAAGAGGGAAATTGCGCTGAAATAGCTTGAAAGGGGCAATCTATATTAGAACCATTAATTGCCTGAATATTTAAATAAGGCGATGAAAGTTGAAAATTGGTAATTAGCTGCTTATTACATACATCTACAAGTAATTTAAAATGTTTCAAAAAATCAGCTCCGATAATTGAATTTTTAATATCAGCTAAAACAAATTTCCAGGTAAGTTTGTTTTTAAATCCAAAATCAAGAGTTAATAGTCTTTCACAAAATGTGGGAATACTAGAACCATTAATAGCTTGAAGAGCTAAAGTTTATTGCTCTTGTTCTAGAAGATGTTGAAACAAGTTTCTTTAGTTCTTCAATTTGGAGACGTAGATTATCCAATTCATCATTTTTAATAGATGTAGCCGAAACTGAAGGTTCAGTAATTTTATTAATTTTATCAGCAATTAAACTCTTTTGCTCCAAATTAGTTCCAATTGAAGAAGTTAAAGCAATTTGAGTATTTGGGGGTAATTTTTTCAAGAAAAGTTCTTCCAGTATAGAATCATCAATTGATTTATGTGTTACTAACTGCTTCATTTCACGTAATATTTCTGAAGGTTTCTTGTTTCCAATTTAATTTGGGGAAAGTAGTTTTTGTAATTTTACTTTTTCAGAAAGTGAAGTTCTTTCGGTCAAGGAGATTTTTTAAAAATCGAATGGATTTAAAGAAGGTGGGTTTAAAATTATATCTCGAACAACAGACGCAAACTCAGGACAAAGCGAAGCTATAGTTTGATTGAATTTAGTTACTTGCTTTTGATATTATTATTTTTAAAGATTGCTTCCACTTGTGGAAACCAGAGTTCCGCATCATTTGGACAAAAAATGGGTAGTTTCACAGACTGAGCACCAACCATTTGAGGTTCTGTTACTTCAATCGTAGGGATAGACATTCTTGTTACTACGGCCAAAATAATACGCACTGTTCAATGATCGGGGTCACCAATTTGTATGTTGGTATTTGTATATTATAATAAAGAATAATTATTAGAACAAAATATATTTTATTAATTTGTACGTTACAATTTTTATGAATATATATCAGAACAAAACTATCTTATTATCGTTACTAACAACAACTTCATTTATTCAAAACTAGCAATGTATGAACCCAATTAATTTTAGAATGGTAAATAGATCGAGTTGCTACAAGGTCTTCAGCCACGCAATGGGCCAACGCGTAATCCGATGGAGCTAAGAATAGATCCTTTTCCACTTCCACTAACTGGAAGCATGTTTCGGTCGGGTTGGATGGCTTCGTCTTGCTCGGGCGTCTTCGTTGTCTTCTAACACGTTCTTCCCTTTGCGCCTGTGCTGGTTCGGGTAATCTCGAACACGGTTTGAGACGATCGGACGATCCTGGTGTACCACTTGCCGCTTATGTTTAAAAGAACAATGTTGTATGCGAAAAGTGTTCATACCCACGTCTTTCACCAATTGATACGGCCCCGTCCATGGACGCATAAGCTTCATGGTTTCCCCCACACGTGGGTAACTTGGTGGAGCCAAACAAGGTCACCGACACTAAACTTATGTTGTTTCGAGTTCTTGTCGTAGTTTTGTTTTTGCCGAATATGTGCCGCTCGCAGATGTTCCCGCGTAGTCTCATGAGCTCTGTCCAGTGACTCACGCAAATGTCGTACATATTCTTGCCTGGAGTTACACGACTGATCAGGTGGTAACCCATATTGACAGCCCAAAAAACAGGGCAAACGGAGTATTCTTGGTACTGTCATGCTTACTAGTCCGGTAAGCCAGCATGACCTGTGGTAGCTTCTCATCCCAGGTTCGTTGATGGTGTCCAGCCCAATGACTGAGCATGCTAAGCAAAGTTCTGTTGAATCGCTCTATCATACCGTCTGATTGAGGATGGAACGGTGTGGTGCGTGTTTTATCCATCTCCAGTAAAGTACACATTTCCTGGACCAATTCTGACTCAAACTGACGTCCCTCGTCAGTATGTATCTTCTCCGGGGTACAGTACCGACACACGAACTCATCCACGAAATTCGTTGCTACTGTCTCCGCTGTTTGATCAGGAATGACGTATTGGCGTAGGCTTCCACCCATTTGGTGAAATAATCCCCCACCACCATAATATATTTGTTACCGCGAGTAATGGTAGGTAAGAGACTCAAAATGTCTATAGCAAAACGTTCGAACGGATGTGTGGATATACTAGTCTGTAACAGTGCCTTAAATGGTCGCGCCGGCGATTTTCGCCTATTAAAAGTCTCACAGTGTCTACACCAGTCACTCACGTCCCGAGTCATACCCGTCCAATAGAAACGTTCCTGCAACTTGGCTAGGGTACGCGTAACCCCCAGATGAGCCCCCGCGGCAGCACTATCGTGATATGCTCGCATTATCTCTCGCGTCACCGATTCTGGCACTATGGCTAGATATTCTGTCCGCATACCCGTTCGATCATGCAAACACAACACATTGTTAACCAGTTCGGGTTTCAAAACACTTAGTTTATGCGCGGATCTCGATAAAGCGGTTTCATCCATTTCGCCTAGTAACCATTTTATAACGGAACCACAACACTCGTCTTCTAGCTGGGCTCTTCCAATTCGCCCATCTATCTCCTCCCCCAATAGAAGCGTTACTCCTGTAACTTCTGGTTGCGTTGTTTCAGTATTGCAAATTAGCATTTCTGGTTTATTATGTTTGGTTTCTTCTGTTTTTATACCACACTGTGGACAAGTCTGCCTAGACAGACCATCAGCATTTCCATGCTTCTTTCCAGCTCTGTGTTCAATCACTATCATATTCGGCTAGCTCTTCTAGCCATCTTGCTACTTGTCCTTCTGGTTCTTTGAAATTTCTCAGCCATCTTAAACAACTGTGGTCAGTGCGGGCAACAAAACGGGTTCCCAGCAAGTAGCCTTTAAATTGGCGACAAACACTTATGAGTGCCAATAATTCGCGCCGGGCTACACAATAGCGCCTTTCAGCTTTAGTAAGCGCCCGGCTATAATAGGCAATAACACGTTCAGATCCATCCTGAATCTGACTCAACACGCCTCCGAGTCCTTGACCGCTAGTTGTGGATAGGCGAGGATAGGTGCGTTTATTAAACACGTTTTTAATCGACGAAAAGCAACTTCATTTTCTTCGGACCACGAAAAACGTTCACCTTTATTCAGGAGACGATGTAAAGCATCGTATTTCTGTGACATTTACTGGAGTAGGCCATTTCTTTACAGGCTTTACCTTTTCTGGATCAGTGGCGATGCCGGCACTACTAACTATGTGTCCTAGAAACTCCACCTCCCGGTGGAAAAGACGACACTTCTTCGGATTGATCTTCAAACCAGCAAGTTGTAGTCGTTCCAATATCTTAGATAGGCGATCAAGGTGTTCCTCGAATATGCGGCCGAACACGATCACGTCATCCAAATAGACCAGGGCACATTCCCAGTGCAGCCCGTCAAGTACCAGGTCCATCAACCTCTGGAAAGTTGCTGGGCCATTACAGACTCCGAATGGAAGTACGTTGAACTCGTAGAGTCCGAAGCCAATGGAGAAAGCAGTCTTTTGTTTATCTTCGTCAGCCAGTTCGCACTGCCAATACCCGGACTGAAGGTCTAGTGCTGAAAACAGAGTGGCACCAGATAGTGATTCTAACACCACATCTATCCGACGTAACAGATAGCTATCTTTCACCGTCACCTCATTTAGACGACGGAAATCAATACAAAACCTCATCGATCCATCCTTCTTCCGGATAAGTACAGCCGGAAAACACCAGGCTGACTTAGAAGGGCATATAACCCCTCCTCTCAGCATCTTTTGAATTTCTTCCTGAGCTTCGTCTCTGCGGCCGAGGGGTAACTTCCTCGGTGCCGTTTGAATTGGAGGGGTATCCCCCGTGTCAATTGTGTGTCGCAATACACGAGTCCAACCCATGTTCCACTACCCGAGACGCGCGACACTCGTCCCCGTTTATTTTAATTTTACCGATCACTTCTGAACGCGCCGAGACTAGAATAGTTTCAGCTAAAACAGCCACACCGGGAGGCACAATGTGTTCGTTAATCCGTTTTCCTTGAACTTCTATATAGTTATCATGCGGCACAACCACGCACTTATTTTTACGGATAAAGTTACAACCGATAATACAATCGTCAAGGAGTTCTTCACACACGCAGACTTCGGTTTTAAAGTTCTGCTCATCTAATGATATAGTAACATCACACATGCCCAGCTAGTGTTGCCAGGTTCAAAACTTGAATTCGCAGAACAAGGGTTAAAAAAAACAGGACAATATAAAAAAAACAGGACACTTTTTTATTCATTAAAACATAACAAAAAAAAACTTTAAAATATTGCTTGAATTAGTTATTAAAAATACAAAGATTATTTATTTGAAAACGCATATTTTTTTCAGAATTAGCTAAGAAAATTTTATTCCATTTTTCCACCACCATTTTTTACACAAAACACAGTAGGCTTTCGAAGTTTCTTCTCTAAGCCATGAAAAGTTGGTTTCCCACTCCTTTCTATATTTGCTTAGCCGTTTAACTTTGGGGGGGGGGGGGGGTTCTGGATTACCCATTTCATAAATTTTACTACTGCAACAATAAAAATTCCTTTTAGATGTAGGTACATATACTAATTGAATAACTGAACTAAAAGTTTTGATGCGGTTAGAGGAAGATGCTGGGATTATGTGCAAATTTGTAAATATTACAGATATACAAATCAATAGATATTGAACAAAATCGTATCAATATTTGTTTACATGTTTACTTTAAAATGTATCATAAACTTAGAAGTTTCTGCGATTTTATTCATTATTTATAGCTTTGTAAATCTATAATGTTTACAAATTTGTACAGAATTCCAGCATTAGACTCTACCTATGTATATTTTATATTTTTACCAATAAATGTTGCACTTTGCACTCTGGGTCAGAGTCTCTGACACTGACAACAATGACAACAAAAACACTCACATGCAGCGCGGTGCACGTGTTATGCGTAAATAAGACATTAACTTAAGGTGCTCTCATTGGTGCAAACTCGGCGCATGTGCAGACGACCATCCCCCGCGCCCGACCCAAGAAAGCAAATCGCTTCTAAAACCGAAAGTTGCCAGGAGATTAGTAAAATACAGGACATTTAGCTTCCTGCGGACGTCGTTGGAAGGACGCAGGATTTTAAGCCTGAATCCAGGATGTGCTGCGAAATCCAGAACGGTTGGCAACCCTATGCCCAGCACTTGCAGTGACCCATTATCGGCCACAGCTACTCGACCACTTGCAGGTCGCAGCGTTCCACCCCCGATACGCTCCCATACCGCTTTTCTTAAGAAACATCTAGACGCACCTGTGTCCACTAAACAAACAACCGATATTCGGTACACCTGTCCTTCAACTCGCATCACGGCCCCGTCACTGCAACTAACTTGTCCCGTCACATTTTTGGACCCCACCCCGGGACTAGTGGGTGTCCTTAAAAGTTTCCCGACTTTCTTCGCTCTAGACATTCCCTTCGTAGATGCCCCGGTCTATTACAGTGGTAGCATCTCTGTTGTTGACCCCCACTTTGAGCTCGCCTCGGACGTACTTCCTCGTTGTTTGTTTGCCAGTAGTTGCGTGCAGGTGTTGGTTCACGCCATCTGACCCTTGCTTCCTGCGATGGCGTCGTCTTGGACTGGGTTTGTTGATTAGTATTAGCAGCTAGATGATTCACTACTAATGTCAATTTTTCAATTTGTTTTACGTTACCCTGCACTTGTACCTGTAATTTCGGTTTGTCATCCTGCTGCTGTTTAATATCACTGATCGTTTTATTTATCTGCAAGGCCGCTTGAGCATCAACCAGTGCAGCATTCAGATTAGTTGAATTATTTCGAGCAGTTTGAACAGCTACTTCAGAACTAATTCCCAACAGGAATTGTCGCAACAAAAGTTTCTCCTTCGTGGCTTCACTGTAATCCGCGAAAACTTTATTTCCAAGCTCTCGGATTACCGCTGCAAACATAGCTAGTGTTTCTTCCGGTTTTTGCTTCCTAGCTCGGAAGCTAGCTTCTGCATCATCTTCTTCAGCGGCAAATGTTTGCCTCAACTGATTGCAAACTATTTCCCATGTGATTCTCTGCGGTTCAGATAAATTATTGTAGGTCTCTTTAGCCGGACTATCCAAATAAAATGGAAGAGCTTTTAAAATTTAAATGTTTATGACATGACAGTGACAATGGTAAAATATCGTTTATATCTTCTTCTGCAGTTTAAAAAAATAACTAAAATTTATTTGTGAGTAGTATAGTAGTAGTAGTAGTACCTATATATTAATATATTTGTATAATAAGTAAAAAGAATAAAGTAAGTATAGCGGGAAGTCTTGTGCTGGCCACATTAGATTTTTTCCAATGTCAGCCATTTTGTTTTTAATATTTTGAATGAAAATTACAATTATTCGACCTCAAAAACATAAGCGTACTCATTTTCATAACATTTTCTCAATTACTTCCATTTTAAACAGTTACCTTCCGCGTTATATCTCAGTCACCGATCGTCGTAGGAAAAACGTTGAATACTCATTATAGAAGGTTTTTTATGATCTACAACTTTTCCATGTATACTTCAGATCAAAAAAAAATTTCGCGACGAAAATTGAATGAAGTCATTTTTGGCAACTTTGGCGCCGTCTACTTTTTGCACTTTTCGTTGTAGAGCAGTGACCCAATGACATAAATTGTAGATAATACTGTCCTTAACAATATTTGTTAACAAAATTTCCCTCTACAACCTACCGATTTCGCGAAAAATCAAATCCAATTTTTTTGGATTTCCCAAAAATTGCAAGGGGCGCCGGATGTGACAACTCAGTTTTAAGCTTCTTGCATGCCCCTCTAGCGATTTATGAAAAAAATTTCCATCAAATTTTACAAATTTACTGGACTACACGTAAATATATTTATTCGTTCAAATACTCGTATTATAATAGGGTTATGCACCGTAATCAAAGTAAGAGATATTAGTATACAGAATACAAACTTATTAATAAATTATGAATAATAGTGAAAAAATAATGTTTAAAAACCAACTTTGATTGTAATAAGCTATGACGTCAGAACTGTAAGGTTTTGATTGGATGCAGTATGCAGAGCACATGATGAAAAGAAAAGACGTATGGTGAGCGGTGCGGGGTGAATGCCTAATCAACTGTCAGTGCCAACTACAGGCTTAGGAATTTTATAAGATAAACGTCTAAATATCTGTGTTTTAGAAATATTTGTTTGTCTTTTATTATATTTTTCGTATTTTGTCTAATATTGCCTCTACTATTAGTGTTTGAATCTATTGAGAACGTGAAAATATAATTCCTAGTCGATTTTGAAGGTAAGAGCATACAATTTATATTTATTTTATATCATCTTAATTATAGTTTCTTATTTATATGTAGATAAAAGGTATAATGGAGCCTGGATTTTACAAAGCTGATTCTAGCAATCTTCCTACGGTAGATTTATCTATGATTTTAAGTTTTATGTCGTCCAATCCGTTATATGTTACTACAGAGAGTAGAAATGTTAAAACAGTAAGGTTAGTAAATAGTATTTTTATAAGTTTTTTATTTTAGCAATTTTGGTCATTAATTGAATTTCTCGTGAAAGCTATGGAGATGAAGCAGTGAGAAGAGTTCAGCTAAAACGCGATGTCGGATCTCCGTTTTGTGTCATAAAAGCAAGAGTAATGCCTCGTTTTCATGTATCCGGAATCCGCAGATTTCTTGCGGAATAAAATGGCCGCAACGAATTCCGCAAAACTCCCGTTTTCATTTGTCCGGATATTTTTACGAGATTATGCGGATTTTTTTAGGAAAATTGGTATTAGTTTTGAAAATGTTGGTATCAGTGAGAGCGCCAAAATGAAATGTGTGCATCCAGGTATTCTGTGTTAGCAGGTACAGTTGAATTTTATGAACATTCGTGTTGTGATTCGTGTCGGAGATCTGACATCGCGTTTTAGCTGAAATCTTCCCACTGCTTCATCTCCATAGCTTTCACGAGAAAATCAATTAATGACCAAAATTGCTAAAATAAAAAAATGCATATCTGTATCTTTTAATCTTAGTTCTTGAACAAGATTGTTATAGTCCCCTTGATTTTTTCTATTTTTATAAATATCTCGCACCCACATGTTTTTCCTACAATATTTTCTTTTTTAAATCTTTGTTTATCTGATAAATTACATATATCATTTTTCTATAATATCGACAATACTCCAAGTACTATTTATAATTTTCAATTTCCATCTCCATATTCAACATATATTTGAGGTTATAACAACTGACAGTTTAAACGTCAAAACTTGCGGAGTTCCGCAGAAAGTTAAAAATATTTTAACTACTGACGGAATCGTGGCGGCCATTTTATTCCGCAAGAAATCTGCGGATTTCAGATACATGAAAACGAGGCATAACTCCCGAACATCGTGTTCATGACAAAGGCTACGAAGTGGAAGTTCACGTAGATGAACACAAAGAACAGATCATTAGCTGCATCTGTAAAGATTGTGTGACTTCACAAGGTAAATGATTGTCTAAATTGATACTTTTAACTCGACTTTAAAAAAAATTAATTAATTTTAAGAAATAAACGAATTTGGTGCGAAATTGGACAAATTATGGGCAAAAAGCACAAAAATACCAATTTTTTTCAAAAATTCATAACTTCGTGCCAAATTATCGCACGTACTTGAAATTTTGAGAAAATTGAAGGAAAAAGATTGAACTTCATTGTCCTGTTGGGCAATAAGGTCCACGATTTTTTTTACTCACGCTACAAGTTGCTACAGTTGAACATTTTTCAGTAAAAAACATGTTTTTTTATCCGGGAGTGGCAGGGGGTGGATCGGGTTTGGCGGCAGATTAATTTACAGGACAGAATAGAGAAACCTTCAACGTTCTCGGAAATCCAAAATTTATTGATTTTCTTGCAAAATTCGCCAAGTTATGGCCAAAAACCTGAAAAAGGCGCTTTTTTATCAAAGATTCATAACTTCGCGCCAAATCGTCGTAATTACTTGAAATTTTGCGGACCTTGCAGGAAAAGTCTGATCTTTATTACCCTGTTGGCCAATAAGGTACACGATTTTTTTGTCAGTCCGTATGAGTTGCCAAAGTTGGACTTTTTTGGACATCAGATACATTCGTTTTTCTTAGAGGGGTGGGAGAGGGTGGAGTGGATTTTTTTTAACATGGCTATAATCACATTAAAGATAAAACTTAAACGTTTTCAGAACTCGAAGATTCATTAAATTTCGTCGAAATGCAGCCGAGATATCGCACTTTGAAATTTTGTCATTTTTGGTGCATTTTCAAGTGGTGCGTTTTTATTTTCCTCGAGTGTAGTTTACGATTATTAGAAATAATTTGAAATTTATTATATAGGAGGTTGCAAACATGCTGTTGCATTACTTTTCAGGTTACACAGAAGAAGTGAGGAACCGTCCGTTACATCCGTTGAATGATACTGGAATGTTTCAAAATTGTCAAAAGTGGGTAATGAACCAGCTGTACCTCTTCGGATGTTATTGTCTAAAAAAGTACCTGATTTAGCACCTAAAAATACCGAAGTTTTGGAAATTTATTTAAATAAAGCTGTCACAATTACAATATAAAACTACTCCTGTCACAGGAGTCCCTGTGAAACAAGCGTCATTACATTGTCTTGGTGTTGTAACAAAATTTATGTTTGTACAGGTTTCTGGCGACTGAGACGATTTTTTGTAACGGTAGGACTAGCGTAGCGTGTTGGATCTGTCTTCTGAGTGCTGACAGCGCTGCAGTTCCTGGCTTGGATGCAAAAAGTTGGAATTGCGAGGCTTTTTGGTTGAATCGTGAGCGAGAACAGATGTGTTGAAAAGTACAATATACAGATTCTCCATTTTTTGTGTGCATTTTGCAGTGCAAATTTTCAGCAATTTGTATTCTGATAATCCAGTATTTGTTTTCCAAATTGTTTGAGTTTTTGGTTAATTTCAAAGCTATTGTAAGTAATTTTGATAATATTTTTAGTACTTTTAGTGAAATATTTAGCTGTCAGCTCGGCACATGGACTCAATAACGGTGAGATCAAAAAGCCTTTGCGTGTTCTGTTTGCGAACCGTTTCTAGTTTCCTAAACACCTTTTCCGTTAAATTTGTGTTCCATTTAACTATTAGTAATTTTGTTTAAACCGATGCATAAAAATTTTGTTTCTTTGTGAAAAGCGTTAAGAGCTGGTGTGCCAGTTTCACCAGCATCGGTTGTGGTTGTGCATGAATTCTCATTCCATGACATTTCATTTTGCGTGTTGATCATTCATATTCATAGTATAAATGCGTGAGTGAGAGTGTAGGAAGGTTTGTTGTGTGAACCTTTTGGAACTGCTAGGTGAGTCCTCCAGCGAGTTTGGTTTTTGTTTACAGTATATTTCCTGTGAGCGGGACAGAAATTAACTCAGATTTTGATTTAGTTTTGTAGTTGTTAATTTTAAGTTTAGGTTAAGTTGGCTAGTCTGAATTTGTTTGATATTTTGGTTGTAGATTTAAGATGAATTCAGGACTAGTGATAATTTGAGTTAATTAGTGTCCAGCAGGGTGGAAGCTTTTAGCTTCAGTTCCGCAGCCTTCCTAATTTTATTCCCGCAACCGATACCTGTAAGAGCGTTCATCTCATAGTGTTCGTACCTTGCTCATATTTTGCTAAGCGTAATTTAATATTTGAGTGTAATTTTTTTGGAAAAACGAAAAAATACTTACTGTATTCTTTCAGAGAAAATATTAAATTTTCAACTCAATCAAGGAGCCTTTGGAATTTCTTGACACAATTTATCTTACAGAAAAAAGTTCGAGGAATTCAATGCAGCAAACCGAAATTCTGGCAGTCCGACAGTCATAGTGTTTCGGATGGCGAAGGGGAAACGGGGTAATGATAGAAAGCTTTTTAGCGTTGAGCGGCACGAGCTGGAGAACTGGTGGCGATCACTGAAATAGGTCTGCGGTTGTTAACAGGACTAAAAAATTTTCTCGGAACCTTAAGCATGATCAAGATCAACGCACGAACAGCACCACAGAGAACTGCGCGCACGAATTAAAAGAATACATAAATTTAAAAAATCTGATGTGAACACCACATGACTTCCTTGAACGCTTATTAAACTGTTCATACTTTTCTTAATAACTAAAATGTAGAATAATATAAAAATATAATAACCGTATTTGATCTATGCGGAAATACCAAAAAATATCTAGAGTAAAGTGCCCTTTTGGCACGGACGATCGCAACCAAAAATATGAGGTGATCAACAAGAACTAGATGCAACATGAGTCTCAAATACAAAATTTCAACTTTCTACGACATACCGTTTTTGAATAATGCGAAAAATACCAAATAGGGCCTCTTTGGCACGGACGATCGCAACCAAAAATAGGAGGTGTACAACTAGATGCTAGAACAGTCCTAAATACAAAATTTCAACTTTCTACGTCTAACCGTATTTGAGTTATGCGACATATATACGTTCGGACGTCCGTACGTACGTACAGACGTCACGACGAATCTAGCGAATGGATTCAGAAAAGGTCAAAACGGATATTTCCGTCAAAATCTGAGAACCGAAATTTTTCGCGATTACAATAGACCATATTCATTATTCAATGCGCATGCTCATAATGAGCCAATCACAGCTTGTGAGTGCTAACTCTTGGGACTTAATGCTTTCTTATGGCAAAAACGTAGTTTTTAATTTGAAATAATTCTTCGACGAAGACAGATTATTTTATAAAATTGCTTTTGGAAATTGAATTATATATTTTTTTATTCCATTAAGCCCATATTTCTGTAAATTGAAGCACTAAATCTGTGTAAAAAATAATTTATTATATGAAGATTTGGCGGCTCTTTTGAAAAATTTGTTCCTACTTGTCACTGAATAGACTGAATCTGTGAATGAAAGGTTATGTCAACATGACAGATCTGATCTGAAAGATCACATTCACTATCATTATGCCACACATTTCATGTTCTGTTCCAAAATGTGGTATGAATTTCCTTTTAAATAAAGGTGTTTCATTTCACATGTTTCCAAGAAATGTAACAGAAAAAAATATTTCATAAAAGCAGTTAACAGAAAAGGATGCAACCAAATGCAATTGTGGTTACCTTCAAAATATAGTAAAATTATATGTGATGTTCATTTTAAAAAATTCAAAAAAGACTATAATGATACATAAATTGCAGGTAATATAATTATAGTGTATCTATTGGGTATGTAAGTAGTTAAAATTTTTGCTTTATTGATATTTTAGAGGCCAAGAAATCGATGAAAAAATATCGTGTGAATTGTTCAAATCATCAAAAAGTTCTGTAGTGACTTTTCCCATGTCATTCTAAAATAAATTATTAATTATTGAATCATGCACATATATCTTATAAAAATAATAATAATAATTTACGCAAAATGTATAAATGATATAGAAAACAAATATATTTTTCTTAATTTGTATTTTATAGCGTAATGTAACGCTCAGTAGTTGTCAACCTCCTCTCTTTTCTATGCTGTCAGCTGTCATAACAAACAACACAGTACACACATTATTTCAAAAATAGTGCCAACCTAAAGCAAATAATTACTTTAAGCAGTTTATCATCCTGGCACTCAATTTTGACGTTACCAAAACCACCGGTAGACACGCTGGAATAATGAATATGGTCTATAGGTACTTCCTTTTTACAAGGAAGTAAAAATACATAGAATTTAAAATAATAGTACCTACATAAATAATTAATAAATTTAAAACCGATGATATAGTAAAATACTTACATATTCTTTTACTTTGTTATTGCATTTACGCACGTTATGTAGTAAAACCCCAGTTTGTTTTGCCTAAAACAAATTTTAAGATATTAAAATTTATAAAATAAAGACTAACGTATTTACGCACCTTATCAACCGTATTCGAAGAGATAGCTGCAATCATTAACGTTTTCGATGTATGCAGAAATAAGTAAATGCCTATTAAAACAAAAGTGATATATTTTTTTTTTGTATTTTTCCCAAAAATCATTTTATAAATTGTTAATAGTTGTGTGGTTATCATAACAAATCTCATTCCAACTGTCATAAGAAGTCGTAATGAATACGCATTATTGATTTTCTTACTCACAGTAAACAATTTATTATGAATTTTACTCAGAATATTGATAGCAAATTCATTTCTCATATTTAAAACATCATGTAGGGTTTTTTCTTTTGAATGATGATTATTTTTCTCTTTCAAGTCGCTATATATTATGTCTTTGAATTGGTTATCAAACCTTACTCCACGATTATTTACAAGTTTTAATTTTCTATTTAACCATATGTAACGTTGTCTTAGTAGTAATAAAAGATCAACGTATTGAAATAATGTATTAGTATTGACGTAGTCAACAACATTAAATATATTATAAATTGATATTAAGGATCTTTCTGCTGTAAAAGGTTGAATAATCGCTTTGCTTGAAAATACACATGTTATGCCAAGTATCTGGAACGTAGCAAATCTTTTCGCATTTTTATAGGAAACTTCTATTCCTATTTCTTTCATATTTGCATCGATAAAAATTATGTCTGAAATATTATAAAAATAGTTAAATAATTTGACCATCTTAATTTCTTTAATAGTATATTATAAAAAGGGGGTGTTATAAAACAATTTTGCACTAATAAATAGTGAGTCTAGACACGCTAGTCCGCGCGGCCATCGTGGCCGGCTGTTTCTGAGTTCTTATAAAGTTTACTATAACAATTTTATTTGCAAATAATTAGTCTGTAGTTAGTTGTAATAGCAATTTTATGTATTCACCAGTTTTATCGGAAATAAATCATAAATGTTGTATAGGAGCAAGCGGCTGAAAAGGTGTTGCATATTACGAATAACATTGTTTTTACTTCAATAGATTAATTAGAACTAGGTTAATTTAAATGACTGAAATGCTTGTTAGATGTGAAATTAACCGTATTTATTGACTGAAAATACTATTAAAGATTTTAACATTTGCTATCTTATATACTAAAAGGCTTGGAGTTGTTGATTTTTCATCAATCTAGCAACGCATTTAGAACTATATACTAAAAGGCTTGGAGTTGCTGATTTTTCATGAATCTAGCAACGTATTTAGAACAAGACAACGTTATGAACGAATTATCCGATTTTCATGATTTTTTTACGAGATGATAGGGGTCATCGAGAAGCAAAAACCTTTGTATAGTTCAAAAGTTTTTGATATTCTTTTCTTTGAGGTAAATGCGAAAAACTTACTTTTTGTTTTTAGTTAATAACAAATGTATGGTTTTATCTATTTAAAAATTGGTATACATAGTAAGCAACTAATACGAAGTTCATGCGACCAGGTTTCAATGTTCCAGATAGTATAGTTTTTTTAGTTATTAATTAAAAACTGAAATTTCATCAGTGCATTAGTGCTTTGAATGATCAAATTCAACAATTGACTGCTGCTATAAAAACAATGTTATATTATGTCAAACTGACGTTTACAATTCGAGATATCAAATAATGCACTTTTCTTAATTAATAGAAGAAATTTGTTAATTATATTGAGTTATAATAGATGGAGTGTAAATATTTTTAATATTTTCATCAATTTTAGTACTACTTAATGCTATGTTCTGTCAAAATGACGTTTACAGTTCGATATTTCAGATGCATTTATCTTAAGTTATATTAGTAATAGAAGCAATTTGTAAATTACATTAAGTAATAATCGAAAGAACATACACTGGCGGAAAAAAATGAAACACTTTGAAATTCGTGAAATTTCGATCATTTTCAAACCGCAATAACTCGGCGTATTTTCAATCGATTTCGTTGAATCTTTGTGGGCGAAAAACTTTGAAGTGTCTACTTTAAAGTCATGCCTGCGAATTTTAGCGCAACCCCTTCCGCCCTCCTCCAGCACCCGGTGAAAAATAATAAATTTTAATTTTAAAAATGTCCAACTTTGACGATGTGTATGGACTTAAATTTTTTTTTTGACTTGATCCATCAAAAGGGCATTAAAATTCACTCAATTCCCTGTGCAGGACTCAAAGAACGAAGTTCCTACGATGATTTGGAACAAAGTTATGAATTTTTTTTAAAAAGGGCATTTTTGGTTTTTCGCACATAACTCAGTGACTTTTCAAGCAAATTAGACGATTCTTTCGGAGAAAAACCAAATTGTGGGTGTACTTTTAAGGGGATAATCTCAGATTAGGATGATCTCTTTTCGTACCCTTTAAAACCCGAACAAAAAACATGTTTTTTTCGCAAAAAACGTCTAATTTTGGCGATGTGTACCGAGTTGGAAAAAATTTGTCGACTCGATCCACAGAAAAGGCATTGAAACTTGTTCAATTACCTGTGCTGGGCTCAAAAAACGAAGTTCCTACGACGATTTGGCACAAAGTTATGGGCGTTTGAAAAAAGTGCATTTTTTTGACTCATAAATCGGCAGTTTTTTGACGAATTTTTTTTTTCACGAATGAAATTTTCTTTCAAAATTTCTAATATTTTAGGCAATTTGAGTTATTCACACGAAATATCCAATTTCATTTTTAAAGCAGTAAGCAAATCTCACGAGTTTAAACTATAAATTTTATATGCTTTTTTAGCAATAAAATCATGCTTTTAAACATAATTAATTATTAAATAACATTTGATTTAATATTTACAAAACATTTAATATAATATCTATTACGTAAAATTTACCAAGGAATCTAACGCTGCAAACCGGAAGTCGATATCTTTATCCGTTTAGAAAGTAGAGTTGATTAAACACAAAAAATATTTAAAATTCTTAAATTTTGCATTTTTCACTTGAAGATAATAATTAAATTTTGGGTTATCAAGGGCCTACCATAAAATTTAACATAATGTTTCTTACATAAAATTTACTAAGGAATCCAACGCCGCAAACCGGAAGTCGATATCTTTATTCGTTCAGAAAGTATAGTTGATTAAACACAAAAAATATTTAAAATTCTTAAATTTTGCAATTTTCATTTGAAGATAATAATTCAATTTTGGGTTATCAAGGGCCTTATAAAACATTTAGTTAGTATTAGTATTTGCAAATACAATTTTACTTTCTGTAGATTTAATTTGCGTCATGATGATGATGTAACCTAAATTTATAAATGCTCAACCCATAAGTAGTCGGAATTCAAATATAAAAAACAGTACCAAACTGTAGATAACGCGGATCGTGAAATTGTAAAGGTACAACCTTATGAGCAACTTAGTAGAAATTGCCCGGATTCTGTCATTCTAAATTTGCATCATGTAGGTCTTGATGTTTTGTATTTGCAAACCGAAGGAGAGAAGTAGTAGATTTTGTTAGTGTCAATTTAATTTATTTTTATTTTAACTGATGATTTGTCTTTGCAAGCCGAAGAAATTAGAAGAGTAGGTACCTAAATTTTTATTGATACTACAAAAAGTAGAAAAGATAGCATTTTGAGTTGAAGTAATTCTTTTTCGTCATAAAATTAAAAACAATAAATATTTTATCCACGCCAGTGATATAATAGTCATATTATTTGCATTATTTGAGTGAGGTAATTAGTTATATTACCTCACTAGTGAAGTAATATGATGTGCTTTTGTCTATTACCTCTCGCATTTACTCTACTTCACTCGTTCGTAGCCATGGATACTACTAATAAAAATAAGATTTTTTGTCAATATTTGACAGCAGTGTTGAGGTTATACTATATACTTATTGTCTACCTATTTATTCCCTAAATATTCTTGGAATAAATCAATTTTGAATTATTACTGTCCCATAACAAATAATTTACAAACGAATAATAAATATCACATATAAACTTACAAATTAAAAATTTGTTTGAAAACAAAACTGACAGGATGTCCTGCTTTTAAACAAATTGTATGTACCATGTTGCTTTGATTATAAATCAAAATTATAGAAACTGACACGTATCAATTATCAAAATATATAATTTTTGTTAGAGACGATGCTTGTGTTTCACTTTTATTTTAAACACAAATAAATCTCACTGACACTAAACTAAGTAATGAAGATTTTAATTCTTTTATTTTAACACTTTTTACACAATTGCAAATATAAATACTTTTAATAATATCTTTTTCAACTACTAACTGAAAAAACTAATTAACTCTAATAACTTTTGTTTTTATCTCTATGTCAAAATTTATTGTCTTTTTAGGTAACTTCGATTCTTAAACTTCATCTTGTACAATTTTTAAAATTTAAAATTTGACGTTTAAACAAAAATATCAATTTTTAATAATTTTGAGCAGTCGTGGACAAAATTTTGTATATCACATGTGGGATAATACTGATAATAGTATATTGTACATTGTACAACAAGAGTGGATGTGATGCCTATATCGCACGAGAACGAGTTTGCAGTCACGACCCCATAGGGGGAGTGTCTGAAAACGTTCGCAAAGAAACTAAGAAAGTTGAAAATTATGTTAATAAATTAATAATATTGTGAATTACGTACCTTCAATAATAGAAATAAGTAGTTTTCTGTTCGTAACTGCAGCAATTAGCATTGTAGCAGTGAGTACTGATCCCGTATAAAGTTCACAACGTAAAGCAATACCTTTCAGATCATACTGAAGATTTAGTGTATCAATTAGATAAGCTACATAGATCATGGAACCAATTACACAGAAAAATCGCAGCACAATGAAAGGTCCCAGATCAGGTACTAGCATGCGATAACCATGATTTCTTACTATGCGTACAGGTGCCAATCCAAGAATTTTGGACAAAATGTATACTGGAAGCATAGCATCATAGATATCCATATTTCCTGCAACAATTACTTAAATTTATTTGTTGTATTAACACAGTGGTGTGCAAGTGGTGGCCCTCGAGGTACTTGTGGCCATTTTACGATTTTGTGGGATCTGAATATTGTTAGATCAGGGAAGTGGTTTTGTTAGATTCTAGCTCAATGGTAAACTTCACTTTATTGTGTAGTTTGTAAAGTTAATTATGGAAATAATAAGGTTCATTCATTAAACCAGCCCAAAGACAAAGTACTTTATTTCCAAACTGGATACAATTTCAGTTTTGTTATGACAAATGACAATACTGTTACTTTATGCACGGTCGTATCATAATTTGACAATTTGTTCCTGTCTAGCTGAGTGAGATAAAATTTACTTACCATTAGATATTAATAAAATACGATTATACACTCGAGGAAAATAAAAACGCACCACTTGCACAAAACCAAAAACAGTGACACATTTTGCTACGCTACGGACTTAGCACACACCGTAGGGCGTAGGGCCGGGGACTTTTGGTATAATCATCACCAAAGACCTCCAAACACATCCCATAAATAAAATCTTTAGGATCAAAAAGTCCGTCTACAAACCCTTTTTTAGCGTCCGTTGACTAGACTAATGAATCTTCGAGTTCTGAAAACGTTGAAGTCTTATCTTTAATATGATGATAGCCAATGTGACGAAAAATCCACTCCACCCCTTCCCATCCCCTTAAAAAAATGTACCTGATGTCCAAAAAGGTCCAACTTTGGCAGCTCATACGCGGTGTCAAAAAAATCGTGGACCTTATTGGCCAACAGGGTAATAAAGGTCAGACTTTTTCCTTCAAGGTCCGCAAAATTTCAAGGACCTACGATACTTTGGCGCGAAGTTATGAATTTTTGAAAAAAGAAGTGCTTTTTTGAGGTTTCTGAATTTCATTAACAATTATCTAAATGTGACTGTAAAACCTATTTTTTTAGATGTTTTAAGAAATAAACGAATTTGGTGCGAAATTGGACAAATTATGGGCAAAAAGCACAAAAATACCAATTTTTTTCAAAAATTCATAACTTCGTGCCAAATTATCGCACGTACTTGAAATTTTGAGAAAATTGAAGGAAAAAGATTGAACTTTAATGCCCTCTTGGGCAATAAGGTCCACAATTTTTTTTACTAACGCTAAAAGTTGCTACAATTGAACATTTTTCAGTCAAAATCATGTTTTTTATCCGGGGCGGCAGGGAGTGGATCGGGTTTGGTGGCAGATTAACTTACAGGGCCGAATAGAGAAACCTTCAACGTTTTCGGAAATCCAAAATTTATTGATTTTCGTACAAAATTCGCCAAGTTATGGCCAAAAACCTCAAAAAAGGAACTTTTTTTCAAAAATTCATAACTTGAAATTACCCTGTTGGCCAATAAGGTCCACGATTTTTTTGGCACTGCGTCTGAGTTGCCAAAGTTGGACCTTTTTGGACATCAGGTACATTTGTTTTTCTGAGGGGGGGGGAGTTGATTTTTTGTCACATTGGCTATCATCATATTAAAGATAAGACTTCAACGTTTTCAGAACTCGAAGATTCATCCAATTTCGTCGAAATGCAACCAAGATATCGCACTTTGAAATTTTGTCATTTTTTGGTGCATTTTCAAGTGGTGCGTTTTTATTTTCCTCGAGTGTAGTTTAAATGATCAATTTTAGGCAACGATATTATTGGTTATACCAGAGGGTTATACCGGAGCAGATTTCAGTCGTTCCATCTATCGACTTTTGTGCGAACTATGTGTTTACGGGTTTTTAATAGCGATTCGCGATACAATTACAAAAGTTAAATTTTTTAAGTTTCCACAGCCAGGAGATAACATTGATAATTGTGGATTGAATGTTGTGGAAGAAGTGATCTATCTTTATCAAAAATAAAGAAGTGGACATTTGTCTGCAGTAAACATCAGGCGTTAAACTCATAATTTAAATTATTTTTCAAATTTTAATCACTAACAACACAAACAACAAAACAAAAACCGCACTTCTTTTTTCAAAAATTCATAACTTCGCGCCAAAGTATCGTAGGTCCTTGAAATTTTGCGGACCTTGAAGGAAAAAGTCTGACCTTTATTACCCTGTTGGCCAATAAGGTCCACGATTTTTTTGGCACTGCGTATGAGTTGCCAAAGTTGGACCTTTTTGGACATTTAAATTATTTTTCAAATTTTAATCACTAACAACACAAACAACAAAACAAAAACCGTTTAGCTGCATAGTCTCACTGACAGATAATTCAATATGGCGAACGGTAGTCATGGTAACAGTTTTGTTTGTACTTTTTATATCTATCTCTTTTTAGTGGACTTCCTTCTCTTTTTAGCGCGTGACGTCAAAATTATAACCCTCTAAGGCCCGGTATTTCAGTACGGGGTTAAAATCTTGGTTACATTAATCCCGTTTAACTTTTAACCCGACATGGGTATTTCAGTATCTAAATCCTGGTTAGCTAAACCAGGATTTTGTAACCGATAATTTTGTTGTGTTGGTAGTAAATATGGAAGTGTCATTCTGTCAGTCAGCTGTCAAAATAAGATATCAGGTTCTAAATTAACCAAAATAAATTTCGAAATCTGATCAATCCGACATTTTTTAATGGACATACTGACTTCAAGTGAATCTTCGTCTGATTCGGACGATGAACAGGTTATAAATTTTATTAATCGTTTGGGACAAGTGCGAAAGATCCCGAGACTACAATTTCGGAAAGATAATTTTAATTTTTGGGACGACGCTGAATTTTATTGCCGTTTTAGGCTATCCAAAGAGTCGGTGACGGAATTGCTGGACGAAATTATTAAAACGGTCAGACATTCCACGAATTGGTATAGTAAATAAATTAAATATCATATCGCATGCTAATAATATTTATGTGATCAACAAACAGGAACCATGCCCTTACACCTATGGAATTGTTGCTTATAACATTACGTTATTACGCTACAGGAAGCTTTTATATTGTAGTGGGTTGCAGGAATACATAAAACTACTGTTGGCAGAGTGATAAACAATGTTACGAAACCGATTGCCAGGTTAAGGCCCAGATACATTCAATTTCCCGAATCAGTAGCCGAGAGACAGACTATTCAACAGGCATTTTATAATATTTCCCGATTTCCACGAGTAATTGGTGCAATAGACTGCACTCACTTCAAAATAAAGTCACCTGGTAACTTTTTAATTTTATGTCTATGTTATAAATATATCTTTTTTAATTGTGTAGGCGGGCGGAATGCAGACATATTCCGAAATAGAAAGGATTTTTTTTCAATAAATGTACAAACCCTAGCAGACTCAACGTTAAGAATATTAGACATTGTTGCAAGGTGGCCTGACTCAGTACACGACTCAACAATTTTCAACAATTCTAGATTATGCGGTAGACTAGAAAATAATGAAATGGGCAACGGACTTATTGTGGGAGATTCTGGATATCCAAACAAAAATTATATTGTTACGCCATTAAGAGAGACTAAGGCTAAAGTGTAGAATAGGTGTTTAAAAGAAATTTCGTATTTTTTTGTGTCAATCGGTTCATTCCTATTCTGTCCTAGAATAAAGCAAAATTTTGTTAGTTTTTAGGGTAAAATTTTTGACAACTGTCAACACTGGTTATGCTGAAAAATTAACAGATTAAACATGTGATTTAACGTTTTTATACATTTATGTAATAGAGATATCTATAAATAAATATATTTTTCACAGATATAAGGCTTTTTATTACTTGCTTTTCTTAGTTTTCGAAATTATTTGACATAAATACAATATTACATTTGTTTTAGATTAATATAAATTTCAATAGTGTTTGCCATGTTAAAAACATGGATACAAAAAAAATGCGAGTTTGTGGAGCTCTAGTACGGTTTTGTTAGCTTTGTTAGTGTAGTAAATACCAAAACCGAGTTTGTGGGGCTCTATTACGGTTTTGTTAGCTTTGTTAGTGTAGTAAATACCAAAACCGAGTTTGTGGGGCTTTATTTTTAGCCATTTTGACACATTGAGGTTAACCAAAAAAATTTCATTTTCTTCAAAAAATCATGTTAAAAACACTCTTCCGCGGTCTAATTTTGCTTGTTTAGGTCATATTTAAGCATAATAAACGATCTCCTAAAATAAAATTTTTCTCTTAAACACCTATTCTACATTCCAGCCGAGACTAATACTAGGGCGGAAAATTTGTATAATGAAAGCCATATTAGAACTAGAAATCCAGTAGAACGTTCATATGGGGTTTGGAAACGAAGATTTCCGATTTTATCTAATGGTATTAATGCCAATGTAAATAAAGTGCAATGGATAGTGGTTGCTACAGCAGTGCTACACAATATTGCAATTAAAAATAATGAAGCAGAACCACCCGCACTGAGTGAAGCTGATGAAATAAATTTTAATTTTGTGAATAACGTTCCTGTAGACGCTTTGGATATTCATAATAACAGGACTCGTCTTGAACTTATTAACTATTTTGGTACTTTGTTCTAAAATAATCAGTATTACGTATACAATTTTTAATTAGTTATTTTTCATTTTATTTAATGCTAATAAATGGTATGACATATATACAACTTGTAGTTAGTTATTTTTTATTTTATTTAGTTTTAACAAATATTCTTCTTCTCGATGTCTCATTTTTTGTTCATGTTCTTCCTGCAAATGCTTCATTGTTAATTTATGAAGTTCCTCTTTTCTTTTTTCTTCAGCTTCCATACATTCTTTTTTAAACTGCGCTAATTCCAGTTTTTTGTCAGCGAGATTACACCAGTGGCTTTTCTACCTGCAATTTTAAACATAACAAAAACAATATTATTAGTAAGATTAATTAATACCTTTTCGGTCATGTTGTAGTGGCTCAGATGGTGTTGATTTTAACATATTCGGCGTGTAATTTCCCCAGTCTGGTTCATTTTCAGTAGTGTATTGTGAAGTAGGTGCCGAGGTAGGTGCAGTATCAACTGGCTCTTCGATTATTAAAGGCATTGGCAACTTATGAAATTGGTTCCGCCGCTATAAAATAAATAAATAAATAAATATAAACTTTATTGACATACGTCAAAGGCGGGGTTCAGCCAAGGCTGCTCTTCCACCCAACCATTACATAATATAGAATTTGAAATTTTTACAATTAGAAATAACGATGATGAAAAACTTAAACTATAATATAATATATATCAAATACATTATTACAGAGATAACGTATATTACTCAAAAGTTTCCGATTTTATATGAACTTTAAATGAATTTAACGACAGAGACTTCAATTCGTCTGAAATAGCATTATAAAACGTAGGTGCTAAATAAGAAAATGAATTTTTAAACTTAGATTTTTTGAAAGAAGGTACAACAAATAAATCCTTAACTCGTAGACCGTATGGATAGCATTTTAAATTTAGTTTCTTCTTCAAATAAGACGGAGTACCAGTAATATTTATTTTATGTGTGAGGATAAGATATGATTTTTTAACACGGGTGTCGATGTCTTCCATCTTTGCTAATGATCTGTAATTAGAAATATGATCGTATTTACGAACTCCATAAACATATCTTAGACAGGTGTTTTGGAAAGTGGTTATTCTACGCTTATCTGCTTGTGTTAGATTGGGTATATATGTACAGGCGCAGTAGTCAAAAATTGTCAAAACTAGAGTATTTACTAGATGAAGCTTTACTGATGGTGAAAGTAAATAACGAAATTGGTATAAGTGGCGTAATTTAATTATTGCAGCTTTTAATTTTTGTTGTACATGGATACGGAAATCTAAATTTTCATCAATATAGATTCCCAAACTTTTTATTACGCGACTGCGTTCTAGTGTTACCCCATCGAGTATTATGTCGGGATTATCATGAGCACCAATTACTACTAGGGATGATTTCGCAGCGTTAATTTTGAGACCATTGTTTTTTACCCAAGCAACTAGCCTCTCCAGATCATTATTTACAAGATGACACTGTTCATTAATATCCATTGGCTCAACAGTAGCTATAATCTGCGTATCATCTGCATATGAATGTACATCACAAAATTCTAATGATGATGGCAAATCTGCTACATACAGTAAGAAAAACAATGGGCCCAGAATAGATCCTTGTGCTACCCCACAGTTTAAAGAGAATAAGGGTGAATTGAGTGATTGTGTATTGTTAACCATATTAATATAAAATTGTCTATTATTAAAATAACTTTCACACCATCGTAATGCACTATTGGAAAATTTATAATAATGAAGTTTTGCAAGAAGTAAACTGTGATTTATCATATCAAAAGCTTTTGAGAAATCAATCTGAACAAGAAATGAAATTTTTGATTTGTCGAAATTTGTTATTAATGAATCCACGATGTTTAAAAGGCATGTATTAGTACTGTGTCCACTTCTGAACCCTGACTGAGTTGAAGGGAAAATATTATTTACTAATGCATACGACATGATTTGTTCATAACAGACTCTCTCCAAAACTTTAGATAAGGTGGGTAAAATGCTAATCGGCCGCAAATCATCGAAGGTGGAAGAATTTGTATTTTTTGCGATTGGTTTTACAATAGCCACCTTCCATGATTCTGGAACTACTCCGTCCAACAAACATGTGTTTATGATGTGTGTTATATAATCTAAAATTACGGGAAGAATTATTAAAATCATTTTGCGGGATATTCCATCTACACCTGTAGCGTTAGATTTTATTTTATATAAAATAAATTTTACCTTGTCGCTGTCAATGCATTTGAAACTAAAATCGTCCTCAGTATTACCTCTAAATACATTATTACGGAAGTAATTAACAGTATCGGGATTTACAGATGTTGTACCAACTTTATCTAAGAGATACTGGCCGTATTCATCAGGTTTGTGGAGTGATTCATCAATATTCTTTGAGGCTGTTTTATTAACACCTACTCGCTTCAGATTGTTCCACAGTTTACTGGAATCATTTATATTATTGTTTATATTATAATTAAGATAAGCCTCCTTCTCTCTCCTAATAGCTGCAGTGGTCAAATTTCTTAACTGTTTGTAATATTTTAGTTTTGATTCTGTTTTATATTTTCTATAATCCACAAGAGCCTTATCTCGTTTCCTTTGCATTATTTTTATAACAGGGGTAATCCAAGGTGTGTATTCTTTATTATGTGTATAACTTTTTATAGGAGCATGTTTGTTGAATAAAGCATTTATGTTTTGGTTAAGAAATTTGACTTTATCATCGATATTATTCATATATATAATCTGATTCCAGTTTACTGTTTCGCAATCGGCTAAGAAACTTTCCATATTAAAACAATTGAAATCTCTGAACGTATAAGTTTTCATAGGTGCAGAGACTTTTGGTAAATTCAAAATACAAAACACACAATCATGGTCAGAGAATTCGCTACAGTCAAGAATACCAGAATCAACACAAATATCTTTGTTAGATACCATCATGACATCAATTAGTGATTTAGAGACAGGTCTAGTTATTTCATTTATTAACTGATGCATATTATTGCCCAACATTAAATTTTGAAGAAAATGAGATCGAACATCTTCTGAAAAGAGATTAATATTAATATCACCAGTGCAAATAAGATAATCTGACTGTAAAGCGAATTCCGAGAACACTGAATCTAGAAAAATGAGATCTTTATAAAATTCTGAATGTGGATTATATACGACACCTAGACATAATTTTATGTTTTGTACATTACATAGTACCCATAGGTGTTCTATATTATTGTGAGTTACAAAAGAAGTATCTAAAGTTTTAAATTCTATACCTTTACGGACATAAAATGCGACACCTCCACCGCGTTTATCAGGTCTTTCTAAACTTATGAAGTTGTATTCATTAATGTGAAATAAATGCGATGGAGCTGTTTCGCTAATCCAAGTTTCTGTAACCGCAACAATATCAAAGTTATATTCATGTATAAAATCTTTGAATTTCAATAAGCGCGTGAATTTTTGTCGTGGTCATGTATGACGTCACATAATCAGCGTTTAATTCAATATCAACTTACCATGCGTGTAACTACCATTGTTTCATGTTAATGTCACAAATGTCAAAGATGTGAGATAAAGATGTATTAAACAGGATATTGCGATAAAAATCCGCGGCCAAATGATAAAAATCCGATGTGGCCAACACATGACCTCTCGCCATATACTATTTTACTAAGTGTGTATGGTACTTACGCACAAATATACCATTGTACTAGTTTTTATAATATTATTAAAGTTTATTATGACCTTATAAATACTAAATGACATTTCATATTTTCCATTTCAATTTGCCAAAAAGTCAAAAATTCATATGACATTAACACTCAAATATTTTATTTTTTGTTTCCATAGGTAGGCAGATAAATCAAAATTGTAACAAATTTGTAGAATTTTTAACTTCTTGTAATTGGAAAATGGTGCTAGATAGAAACAACGTTTTGAATACATATTGTAGATCAATACATTTAGTATACAATGTTATTAAAAAATTCCTATTAATTCATAAATTTTGAGAATATTCCAGAAAAACTCTTCAGATCTTCAAGAAACTACCACTTCCGGTTGCACGATCAACACCAAAATCTAAACGAAATTTTAGCATGATTACAATACCTCTCTTACAGATATGAGTGGCGAGAGGTAAAAAATATTATATTTGAGAGAAGACTCAGAAATGTAAATTATTAGTGTACTACTTGTGGATTGTGTATTCTAATGTGTCAATATGTGGATGGATCTATAGAATATATAACGAATCATTCATCGTTTTAAAGTGTTATTTTGTTATTTTAAATAAAGATATTTTAGTAGCAATATAAAATATACATAACACAACGCTATTTTTGTTTAGAAATAAATGTGTCGCCCTGAATTTAATAATAAATAATTCTGTTCTGATATTTTTTTATTCTCTGGTATGATATTTTAAAAATGTATATTAGGATTTACTTGAATGTTTAGCACAAACTTTAATGCAACAATGAACCATCTAATCTAACATCTTATTAAATTATCTGTCAGTGATACAAGTGACAGGAACAATAAACAATGTGCCTAGTGTGCCGTGCGCGGTGGTCATGTATGACGTCACTCAAAACCTAAAATCAAAATTTAAAATGCTTGTAACTTTCGAACTATAGAGCATAAACGCCTCGGACAAAAACTAATATGCTTAGAATTGAATATTCTATCGTTTGCTGGAATGAGTTTAATATGCTTGGATAGTTTGCCAATGCCTTTAAGATTGAAGCTAAACAGGTTTATATCAATAACATTAAATTCTTATGTAAAAGAATATCGTACCATTAGCGATCATTTCTTCTCTTTCTGCATTTTCAATGAAGCTGCATCTTTTTTCAGTCACTGCAACTGCTGTCATTGTTTACATTAAAAATAAATTAGTATGCAAAATTTACATTATACTTGCCTGGTTCACTACAATCACCGTCGCATTCAGAGGGCATTCCTGTTAATCTTTCCCCCAAAATATCAATTATGGAAGCTTGTGTTGGTGTTTCTTTTGGGCCACCACCAGTTCGTTGGCAATTTTTTTAATCTGAGGCGTGGTTTCGTACAGCTGCTTTTTCATATTTGCCCATTTCGCCTTCAACATTTTCTCTGTTCGAGGCACATGACTAGAAAGCGCATTAAATTTCTTCATTACTTCTACCCAAGCCGCCAATTTTTGTTTATGGCTTACAACCCCCGATCTCTTACATTCTATTATGTTGCGTTTTTCACTAACTACTTCAATTAACAGACTAACTTCGTCCTCCGTAAAATTCTTTGTGCGAGAATTTTGCATTTTGCAGTTCAAACAAATTCACAGTCGCAGTTGTCAACAAATGTCAAAATAATAGTTAACTTCAAAATTTCGGGTTAACCTACCCTCACTTATCGGGTTAACTTTTCAGTTAAATTAAACTCGTTTAACAGCTAACTGAAAACTGAAATACGCCTAACCAATAAAAATAATGGTTAACTAAATTTTTTTGGTTTAACCTTGTACTGAAATACCGGGCCTAACAAAATTTCAGTTTGGTGCTGGTTGAATAAGTGTGTATACCGTGTCGTAAAACCAAGGACCGATATTTTGTAAAATTATGAGGACCTTCCTATTTAGCTTCAAAACCTGCGTTATATGCTTTTCCAGCGTTGGATAGTGGATATGTTTTCAGATACACAGTATCACCGTGCTGGTACTGTAATCGTGGTTTGGAAACATTCTTTGAATAGCCAGCTACCTATGTAGTTTTTAATTCTTGTGGCTAATTTATCTGGGGATAATTTATTTATGTATTTTGAATTTATTCTTAAATCTCTTGGTTACCGTAAATCTCTGTCGAGTAGTGCAGCACTTGGTGAGACTCCGGTAGCTTCGTTTCGTCGACAACGAATATTGAAAAGAACCATATGCAATAATTGTAAATACCACTGACAGTGAGAGCCTATTCCCGTGAAGGTGTACGCTAGCAATTTTTTTTATTTCTTGATTTCTTCGCTCCGTCGGGTTAGTCCGTGGTTGGTTACACTGACACCGCTATCATGCACTTTGCCACTCCTTGCTAATAATAATAATAGTAATATAGTTTTTTCAAACAAAAATTGCGTACATAATATAAACAAGATATGGTACATTACTTTAGATACAATATGTCTTAAAAAAGAGAACTTAACAAAAAAAAATCCTCGATTGAGTACAGACATTTTTCAATTAACATTGATTGCATATTTTACTTGAAATTATTTAAGTTGTAGACATTTTTCATACTTTAAGTGTATTTTAGAAACGACAGCCATTAAAGTATAAATGATCTTGGTATAATTTAGATTTATACTGTGGGGGTAACAATTGATTTTTAAGCTTTGTTTCATATGAATAAGAGGCACGGCTATTTTTAAATTCAGATAGGTTCTTGTACACATAGCAAATTAGTTCATAAACATAAATACTGTGTGCTGTCATAATTCCTAAGTATATGAAAAAAGGTCTACACGATTCTTTTTGATTTACCTGGACCAACGAACGGACTGCTCTTTTTTGCAGTGTAAAAATTCTATTAATAATGTTAATTAATATCGGATGATCCACCCCACTGAAGTATTCCATACTTCAAAACAAAATGATCGCAAGCAAAATATAATGTTCTTCTGATATCTAAATAGCAAAATTCGCCCAGTTGTCTCAGAGCAAAACAAAATTGTGATAATTTAGAACATAAATTGTCAGTTTGTATAGGTAAACCATTTTAAGTTTTTTTCTATCCACAAACCAAGAATTTTTGTTGCTTAAGTGGCTTTAACAATGAAATTGTTAGTAATAATATCAAAGTCAGGACTAGATCCAAAAACAATTAAATGTGTTAAGTGGCGGATTTAGAAAATTTTGACAGAGGGGGCACAAATCTAAAATTGAAAATAGGTAATATATGTAAATATAAATTGGAGAAAAATATTAAAATTATTTTATTATTCTAGGACTATATGATTAAATTACGCAAGTATCCAAGTTATTATAATTGGAAAAGGAGTGATTATGAATTATGAGAAATGCGCCGCAGGCTAATTTTTTTTTAGTCAAAGTCAAATACATTTATATTATGTTGTAATTTAGTGTCATATACCTGTTTTTCTGCAATGTTTTTAAAAAAGAACAAAGCAAGTTTTCGTCACAGGGGAGGCACGTGCCCCTCCCCCTAAATCCGCCACTGAATGTGTTTTACTAGTATTTATACTTAGGTAATTTTGTTCTACCCATTGAAGTACTTTATTCATGGTTTGTGTTACAATAGTTTTTGCTGTTTCTACACAATTAGCAGTTAGTAATTAATTTGTGTCATCTGCGTAAGACACTTGAAGTAGATCATTATTTTTAATGAAAACAGAAAAGTTATTTACATAAATAGTGAAAAGACCGAACCCTGCGGTACACCTACATTAACAGTAGTTTCACTAAAAATAATTTCATTGTTAAGAGCTACAACTTGTGTACGATCATGTAGATAAGATTCAACCCATTTTAAAGAGATACCACGGATACCATTCCTTTCTAGTTTCTTTAACAAAATAATATGATCCATACTACTGTGAAGTTGATGAAAACTCCAACCGTAATTTTATTTTTTTCGTTGGAATCAATAAGTTTTGTTACAAATTCTGTTAAAGCACTGTCTACACTTTTATTTATCATGAAACCATGTTGAGTATGTGAGATCATATTATTAGGATTAAAAAAAATCATTAACTGCGTGCTAACGAAAAGTTCACTTATTTTTGAGAAACAAAAAAGGAGAGATATTGGCCTACAATCATCAATATGCTTGAGGTCGCCTTTTTGAAGAGTGGTTTAATAGTTCCAAATTTTAATTTATCTGGTGAATAGTGGTTTAATAGTTCCAAATTTTAATTTATCTGGAAAAAATGCCTGATTCTATGGACAAATTAAAAATATGTTCCAAAGGTATAGATATATCAGATTAATTTTTTTTAAATAAATAGTTTGAAATATTATCGGCCCGACTAGAATGCGAGCATTTTAATTTGTCTACAATAGTTTCAATATCAATGTAATTTATTGGAGACAAAGAAAAACTTTTATTGAACATAGAAATATTATTGCGCACGAAATCACCATCATTATTTAGCAAGTTATTGTTTTATTTGCAACTGTTGCAAAATTATTATTTAGTAAATCTGCGCCTTGAAAGCCAGTGTAAGTATTGTTTCTATGCTCTATTATTATTTCATTTTTCTTTTTCATACGGGAATTCAGATTATGGTTAATAATTTAAAAATATTTTCTGAAGTTTTCAGTTTATTACTAAAATAGTGTTTCTTAGCATTTACCAAAGCGAGTTGATATATTTTACTATATTCTTTGTACGGCTGTTTGAAAATATCAAAATTATGACTCAGATCGGCATACATAGATAATATATTTTTCATTGCTTTTAATTCTGCGGTATACCATTGTAAGTTAGTGCTACTTTTTTTTAGAAATAGAGTTTAAGGGAAATGACATTTCGAAATAGTAAAGAACAAAATTTATAAAAATAATAAATGCTTTTTCTGAACAGTTTTCATTATATACGTCATTTCAGTGTTCTTGTTCAAGGCAACTATTGAATAGATTAAGATTTTGTTCAGTGAAATAGCGCTTTTTAAATATTATATCCTTGTCCTCGGGTAGATGTATCGAAAATTATAATAATTGTGCGTAATGATCAGACAAATTTGATTTAATCGTTTTGATATTAAATTCGAAACATTTCATATCATCCTCGTACATAAAAATATTATCAATGCAGCTAGCACTATTTATAGTAACTCTACAAAATTCTTTGAAAATAATACTACTTATATTATAACTATATGTAACAAACATTTTAAACACACTAGTTCATTATTGTTAGTATGAAAATTGATATTAAAATCGCCTGCTATTATAAGATTTTTGTTAACATCATAAATACTGTTTATTATAACTGTAATGATATGGAGAAAAGTATTAAAGTCGCTGTATGGTAGTTTGTACACAGCAACCATAATAGTGTGAATGAAAGTAATATTACAAATACTTTCATTTGTTTGCCAATGTTTAGTACCAATCAATAAATCGATGTGATTGTTGTACAAAAAAATATCAATTAGATTTAGCTTATTTGCTATGCATTCAATATTTTGATTAGCAATATTCAGTTTCTGGTGTTTTAGAATATTTTTTTCACTGTAATATTGGTATCGACAGTACATTGGTGTGGAAATGTGTCATTATACAAACTATTGTTCGTTTCATTCACTTGAGTAATGTTTTGGGCATTAGACTGGTTCAAAGATAAGTTGCTGCATAAACTATAGTTTATTTCACGTCCGGTTGTTTTTGGGCGGTGTCTAAAAAATGTTGATTGTTGATTGTTGGTGGTTGTTTAACAAAAAAAATTGTTAATAAGAGTTCCAAGGAGCCAATTGTTAGCAGATGAAATTTTTCACTGTAATTATTGGGAACACTAATTTTAAATGATTTGTAGGAGTCATATTTCGTTTTTAATTGAATTACTTCAGAAGATATGATGTCTAAGTTTTTCACATGATCTTTAACATTTTCAATAGTAACTTCTGGAGCTAAGCGGGATATAAAAAAGTGTGACATTTTAGTAACTGCATTTAATTTAATGTTGTTCTGATTGATATCCTTTCCATTACCAAAAGTAATGTTTCTTCTGTTTCTCCTTCTTTGTACAAGTACAAAATTATTTTCATTTCGATTATTTATATTTGCTTGATTATTATCTGATGTGTTTTCACCACCGTTTGAGCTGGTATTTTTAGTATTAAATTTATTGCGAGTATATTTGCATACACTGCGGGTTTATTTGCAGTCACAGAATTATAGCTTCGATTTGTGTTAAGGTTGTCGCATACTTATCCGGCACAGCACAGCACGAAACAGCGCGTTCCGACCCGGCAACGGATTAATCACAGCACACTTCATTCTCGTTTTCTGATGTATACAGTGATCATTGTAATTTTACGAGTTTAGTTTCATTTAATAGTTTTAAGATGAACTACAGATCCGACGAAGAGATTAAAGTTATTTCAGCTTTATTGGAAGAAGAATAAACAAAAGAGAGAAAAATATGGGTTCATCCAATAAATTTAAAAAGAAATACATATGGAGAATTCAATCATTTGTTCCCTGATCTACTAAACGGTGAATTTTTTTAAATAATATTGCCGAATGAGTTTAAAAAAATTTACTGAGCTAGTGAACTTTTAGAAGAGCTGGTTGTGGAAGCTCATTTCATCTGCCACATGTAGGTGTTTATGGAGGAAGACTGATCTGGGCGCTGTGTAAAAAGGGCACGTCACGAAGAAGTGATAGAGGTTGTCAGGCTGTAAACAGTTACAAATTGTACAAATATTATCATGATCAAATTTAAAAACTGATCCTTTGACATATAATTGGGCTATGTTTCTTGTTGTTGACACTCGAATTTGGCTGATAATCTTCATAATATTGAAATTGACTTCTTCTGAGAGATAAGATAGTTTAGTTTCAGAGGTTGTTATATCTTTGTAGATGTAGCTGTATGATGAATTATTATTTATTATTATTCTGGATTGATCTTCTTCATATAATATGAGCAGTTTTGGTTAGTAAGTCTTGTTGACAAGAATCTAGTATGATGAAGCTTTGTTGGTTCCAGATGTCCAGGCTATCAATTTTTTCAAACATATTCTTGACTTGTGTTACCCAGTTTAGTTCAGGGTTGTTACGTGTGTTGTTGTGTAGTTGTACTAACTTGTTGTAGCATATCTTTGGGTATCTACTGGAATTCATGAGTAGCAGCATCTTACAGTAGTTTAAAACTATGTTAAATACATAGATTTCTAACTTCAGTTGACTTGTTTCTGTTCGCACAATATAAATTGGAGTATATTTTGACCAATTGAACAAGATATATTGTAGGCTGTATAGTTCAGCTGCGTAATAATATACTTTATTTTAGGTCAGAGAATGTTACTGACCCAATAAAATACCAAGAAAACTGAAATTTAAGGATGTAACCTATTCGACACTTTCGTCGAAATTTTGTTTAACAAAAATATTTGCTGTTTTAACTCTTTGAGGTACGGTAAAATGAATAAAATTAGACCCTTAGAGGTACAGAAGTATTTTTTATTGCACAGGGGAAAATAAACGCTATTACATAGTCAAAAGCAATATAAGATAACTGAAATTAATCAACTTATATTTTTAATTGACATTGTTTAAACAATAACGGGTGGTTTAAATAATAAACCACTGTACATACAAAACAAATAATTATAAATCGTAAAATTTATTTTCTTTGGTGATATGATGAAAACATACCTCACCGGCACGGAAAACGGGTCACTTTTTCTTTTGTAAAAATTTTTGTTATCCCTTGATTATTTTATATAACTATGGTATATTTTATTAAAGGGTATTATAGTCAAGCATTTCGTATTATAAAATTAATGTTTTGAAGATTTACTAATTGTTTATTATCAAAAGAAAAAAATATGCTCATAAAAACAATAAAAAATAAGTTGAAAAAAAATTTCAATCACATAAATAAACACAATTCGTTTATACTTATAACGCGTGTTCCCTCTGCGTACTTTATGACCTTGGTCAATCGTAGAGGCATACTCAAAATGAGGTTCCTGATGCTAGCTTGAGGGATATTATTATATATGCTTCTAACAGTGCATCTCTGAGTTATTCCAGCGTACAAAGTCTACTGGGACCGGGTACACGACTTCGAATCTTTATATCGAGCATATACTACCCAAATTATATTGGACTCAGATCTGTACTCCGCGCTGGACACATCATACGATTGATGTTAACAACATTTATGAAACCGTTCAAGATTGCAGCAGCATGAGAGCGCATTATCGTGCATCAAGATAAATTTATCATCTTAAAATTGTGCATAAGGGACAACATTGTCGGTCAGAATATCTTTTCTGTACGGCATTGAATATTACCATAGAACAAGGAATAGATCTATCCGCAAAATCACTGATATCCCAGTTCACACCATTACTGATCCTCCCTAGAATCTTACAGTATTGCTGAATGCACAAGTTTCTCAATTGGTCGTCACACTTTTACACATCCATATGGTGACATTAAAAAATATCGGGATTCGATAGTGACTAAAACACGAGTCTAATCACCTTAATCCCAATTTACACGCTTTCCAAAAAAATACAATCGAGCTACTCGGTAATGTAGGAGGACGTGTGGTCTCATGGCAGGTCATCGTGCCAGAAAATCTACTTCTATTACTTTTCTTCGTACAATACGTTCAGTATTATTCACAGTAAGCAATTGTAGTAATGATTTATGGACTTGCACGACAATTTCGATCATTTCTGTTGCTTTTGCGTCTTCTCAGGTCTATTCCAGGTCTTCTGGTGTACAAATCTGTCGCCAGAAAACGTGTATAAATGCGTTAAATACTACTAAGTGATACATTGTACCGTTTAGCTACGAAATGTCGACTTCTTTTGTCTTCGATGAAAGTGATGATGGAAACTACAATTTCTGCATTCTGTGCCATTTTTAAACCATAGACCACATCACACCACATCAAAATGACAAATAAACAATAAAACAAATGATGAAAAGAAATAATACCAGCATAATCAATAACTATGCATTTTATAAATTTCGTGATTTCGGTATGATGCGCATAATAAAAGGAATATTTAAGTAAATTGTTAACGTTTGTAAGAGTTGGTAATGGAAGCGACTTCGAGAATGTCTAGTTAACATATAGCAATAATAATATTTCGGCATTCGTCCTCAACATTAATGTTATTAGCATTTTTTCTTTAAAAAAATAAGTGACCCGTTTTCCGTGCCGGTGAGTGTATTTTATTTTTTGCCAGACATAGCGGTACACTTCCAGTTTGTTCTAATCTTTCTGTTTTGTGCTAAAATATGCAAATCTACGACGTGTTGTTTTGATGTGCACTCTGTGTTAGCCGTATGTTTTCAGATACAGTAGGTAGGTTTACTTTTATTTTTTGGAATTTATAATTTCACGGGAATTGTCATTTGTTGAATTAGAGAATTTGCTACCAATCCTTCAACTATTTGTCTTCGAAAATCTTTCATAGTCAATGTCTGATTGCCTAGTACCTACTTTGTACACTACATACGAATTAGCTACACTTACATCGATAAAAAAGAAAAAAAAATACGATGCCACCATTTGTGGCTTTTTCTGTCTAATACTATATTGATTTGATTCGATCAAATTTATCAACGAAATTCATGTTTTTGTTGCAATCTGTAAGCATTTGTGGGCATTTTTTCCCGCCCACGGTTCATCGTTTCATGTATAGTGGTACAAATTAAGAACTCTAAAATGTAATGAGCAATAATAACTACCAGATAATAATTATTTTAAACTACAAATTAGGAGATACGTTATCTAGATGCAATAACACTTTTGTATGAATAAATTTCTAATATATGAATCTTAAACAATAAATAACAACAATTTAAATGCACACGTAAACTGCACACGTCGACACAAAACACAAAATAAATTGTAAGCAAGTTGTAATACGTGAAAATGACGAAAACACCCCTATGTTTCATAGAATATACTATAAACTTATGCGTGCGCTGGTGGTATACGGCTTAAACCTACGAACTTATCCTGAAAAAATTATATAAATTGATGGTACATTTTATACACCAATGTACCGAGTAAGTCGAAAAATAAGTGGTTCAAATTTTGAACCTGTGTACCCCAAAGATTAGTTTATGTCTAAAAAACGGATTTCTGTTAGACTCAAGAAGGGTTTTGTTAGCAAAACGGTTCACGCTAGGTTCGCGCTCGTTCACGCTCGATTCACGCTAGGTGAACCTAGCGTGAACGAGCGCGAACCGTTTTTTTACATAAACTAATCTATGCTAACAAAACCCTTCTTGAGTCCAACAGAAATCCGTTTTTTTGACATAAACTAATCTATGCTAACAAAACCCTTCTTGAGTCCAACAGAAATTTTGATTTTGATGGTTCAAAAATGTCCAAAATTAGTAAAAAATTATCGGCATAAAAAATGTTTTTTGGTCAAAGTGGGGGTACCAGCTTTATTGCTCTGAATATCGAGTTGTCCAATCTCTGAAATGACGATGGGTCAAAATTTGATTTTTATGGTTCAAAATTGTCCAAAATTAGTACAAAATTATCGGCCTAAAAAAATTTTTTTTGGTCAAAGTGGGGGTACCAGCTTTATTGCTCTGATATCGAGTTGTCCAATCTCTGAAATGACGATGGGTCAAAATTTGATTTTTATGGTTCAAAAATGTCCAAAATTAGTACAAAATTATCGGCCTAAAAATTTGTTTTGGGTAAAGTGGGGGTACTAGCTTTTTTGACATTACACAACAGTCAATCGTGCTATTGTCGATAATTTTAATATTTTTAAATAATTTACTGCAACTATAATGCGATGTATTGCCACAAGTTACACATTTTGCACCATTCACAGCAGTCTGCTTACACATTTTACTTTTTTGCACACTACCTGACAACATGTTACTACTACTCGTCATCTCTCAATGCGGCAATGTAATGCTGCACCTGATGTGATCTTATTTTATTTATTGTGCTAGTACTACTACTACTAGCGAACAAAGTTGTCTCAAAGTTGTTCATTTGTGTGCTTACACTTTCAAGAGCATTTGCTTCTAATTTCTAATATAATATCAGTTATAGTGACATTGTCACCTCGAGATAAGATTTTCCGCTGTCATTCTTCAGAGTTGCATTTCTCAGTAATTTGATCAATTAAGTTTCCTTCAAGTGATTCTTCTCTTAATACTTAATTCGTTTAAATATTTTAATTGGTTGTAAAAATGTATCCAACGATTATTTATATCTGCTGGTGCTGGATCATCCCAATTAACTTGCAACTGCCATAGTTGCTGCATAATAATTTTAGCAACTGTTATTATTGGACCTAAAAGGCCTAGTGGATCGAAAATTTGGGCAATCGTAGATAGTATCTTTCTATTAGTGAATGTTTTGCTCGTCACTGAATCATGTGCTATATTAATGCAACATAGCAATGTATCAAATTTTGAACCTTATACCATACTATTATATCGTCACACATATGCCAAAGCAACGAATGTGCATTTTTATAGTTTTTATATAAATGCGTTTTAAAGTTCAAACAGTTACAATAAATCTATTTTTGCTCGATTATTTGTATGGTTATATAAAAATAATATCTTTGAGAAGTAAGTTTTTATAAATTTTGTTATAAAATGATTTTTTAAATTTTTAACCAAATTATTGCACATTCGTTATTTTGGCATCATAGCTTTTTACGAATTTTGATGATTCGTTCTATATGTTTAGATAAACATTTACAAATAAAAATATTGGCACAGATATTTATTCAAAATAATTTACATTTTGTGTTTCTACAAAAGTGATTAAACATTGATATGAAATTATATAATTACAAAATACAATTTTATTCACTGTCTGGCTCATCGACTCATCTATATTAGGTTCTGGTAATTTATCACGCATATTGCATTGGCAGAATATTTTAAATCTTTATAAAATTTATGATATTCTCTTGGAATCGTAAGATCCTGGCACATTTTTTGGAGATCTAAGTAATTTGCTCTTGTTATAGCTAATTCAGACATACGCTTTTTCAACTGCATAGTTTAGAGTTTTTCGACCTCTTTTGCTTTTCAAGTTGCATTCGGGAAATGGACCTTCGAAGTCTGTTTTATAAGCAATTTTAGAAGTATTTTTTTCATATTTGACAAAACAAATTTGTCTCCAAGGAAGAACTAGCATGATTTCATTTGCCAGCGTTTTAAAATTTATAAAGTCATTAACCAGCATTGAACTAACTATGGTTTCGGGCTTACTCTTGAACAACGAATTATTTGTGCCCAGCCCTCTGGTACATAAACGGGTACATATTTAGATTTTTTTCTATTTTTGAATGAATACTGTCGCACTCCATTTCCGTATGTCCCGTTTCGAAATATTTATGTTCTATTAGTCCAGCGGCTTAAGGCTGGTTTATAATGGATGTAACTGGTGACTTCTTCTGTGTTCTGTTAACATCAGCTATAGTTCTTTCTATGTTACGGTTCATAATCACAGTGGATTTGACGTTTACCTATACTGTAACAGTAAGGTTCGCCAACTTTTAAGAAAACTTTCTAGAGTATCAATATATGTAAAGAGTATGGCCATAGGCGCTTTATTTCAAACAAGTAGCCACTCTATAAAAATGTGGAATTAATTAATGTTTAACTGTAACAATATGATATCCAAAAATTAGTTCAATATCTAACTTTTAAACTCTTCATGTATTACCAAACATATTATTTTATTCAAATATAGTTTACTGAAATCAGCCATACCTCAGTCCCGGCAACGACTTATTTTCTGGACCTATGTTACTATCCCAACACAACAAATCAAACGGGCCTCTTACAGCCATTATACTGTGTGATGACAAAAAAACGACTTTATAAATAATTTGAAAATATGCAAAATTCATTTTCTTGGTTTTCTAGCAAACAGTGCCATTTACAAAAAAATCTATATAAATCTATCTTGTAGAGAATTTTGAGCTGTACAATTCCGTTTAACAGTTTTCTTCGTAATGTAAACCATTTGCAAGATAAAAGCGAAAAACTAAAAACGGGAACAATTTTTTCGAAATGGCGGCTGACACGGACACTTCCCTTAAAATACTCAATAAGGTGTGTTAAATAAGAAAAAAAAAAATTAAAATTGCGCTTTTGGCTCGAAGTGCACAATTCATATTATATATTACTGTAAAGGTTGGTTTATAATGGATGTAATCGTTTACTTCTTCTGTATTCTGTAAGATCTTTGATGTGAATGAGCAGTGTGTGGTTCATAATCATTTCAGTAATCTGCTAACTTGACGACATAACCTTTCTTATAACTGTCAGAAATAGATCTGTTTGTTGAAAGTTAGTTGGATCTGCAATGTTTATAACAATAAATATTGTAGCAAAATATATAATACTCATCATAATTACATTATTGAAAGAACAAATAGGACTTGCTTGCTATTTGTTGGGAAAAAGTGAAAAGTGAAGTATGTAATTGAAGGCAGGACCGACGTAGCTCAGATGGTAGAGTGTTTCCCCGGCAAGGTAAAGGTCCCGGGTTCAATTCCCGGCGGCGGTCATGATTTTCAAAAATAATTTAATAATTATTCACCATTTCTCTAATTCCCTTGTACTTCAATACTTTATCCGATAGGAGTGAGTTTCTAAAATTAGAGAGTCACGGGTAAATAAGTAGTGGTTATACAACCCCAAACCCAAAACAATGTGATGAAATATTAATGACTTTATAAGAGTCAACAATGGTGTATGGAAAATCATGATAGCCGACGAGAATTGAAGGCAGGACCGACGTAGCTCAGATGGTAGAGTGTTTCCCCGGCAAGGTAAAGGTCCCGGGTTCAATTCCCGGCGGCGGTCATGATTTTCAAAAATAATTTAATAATTATTCACCATTTCTCTAATTCCCTTGTACTTCAATACTTTATCCGATAGGAGTGAGTTTCTAAAATTAGACGAGTCACGGGTAAATAAGTAGTGGTTATACAACCCCAAACCCAAAACAATGTGATGAAATATTAATGGTGTATGGAAAATCATGATAGCCGACGAGAATTGAAGGCAGGATCGACGTAGCTCAGATGGTAGAGTGTTTCCCCGGCAAGGTAAAGGTCCCGGGTTCAATTCCCGGCGGCGGTCATGATTTTCAAAAATAATTTAATGGTTATAAGGAACTTTTATCTTGACCGAAATGTAAGAAGTATTAAAAAAAATCAGCTCTCTACGTACACAAGTTGACGAGTTATTCGCAATAACTTAAAATGTACGAATTCAACATGGCTGACTTCTTTTTCAAAATGGCGGAAAACTCGCAACGGGATTTTTTGAGACTTTCTTGGGGATCATAAGGAGGCAATAAAGAACATATCCCATGAGGTCCCGTCTTGTTTTCATCTAATTGCACTGGACTATGTGTAACAGCGAAACCAACCAACGCCTATATTTTCTTTCTTATTATAGTTACAAAAAAATGTTAAATACCAAAGTTGTAGGAGACCAAGGGGGACATCTGATTAAAGAATAAAATAATTTTTTAAACCAGTGGTTCTCAAGTTAAAACACAAAGTTATATTTTTTCAAATGGGAATATACATATTTTTTAGGCTTATCCGATAGAGTATTTTTTTCTGAATTCAACCATGTATTCGTTTTATATCCTTACATAATAAAAATATTGAGAAAAATTCAGTTGAAATTTAAATAATTTCTAATTTTTAATATTAATGTGCAGTAATCTATGGATGAAAAACAAGTGATAAATTAAATATGGACGTGGTTTCTTTGGATATCTCGTGGCATAAATATCGCAAGCTTGTATGGTATTTTTTTAAAAATTTACCACTTGTTTTTCATCCATAGATTACTGCACATTAATATTAAAAGTTAAAAATTATTTAAATTTCAATTGAATTTTTCTCAATATTTTTATTATGTAAGGATATAAAAAGAATACATGGTTGAATTCAGAAAAAAATACTCTACCGGATAGGCCTAAAAATATGTATATTCCCATTTTAAAAAATATAACTTTGTGTTTTAACTTGAGAAGCACTGGTTTAAAAAAATATTTTTTTCTTTAATCAGATGTCCCCCTGGGTCTCCTACAACTTTGCTATTCAACATTTTTTTGTAACTATAATAATAAAGAAAATATAAGCGTTGGTTGGTTTCGCTGTTACACCCTGTATATGCTCGATAATAAGATTCAGAGTCGATTGTCTGCTCCCAGCAGTTCCAGTACGTTGGAGGTTGGAAAAACTCAGAGAAGCAATGTTAAAAGTATGGAATGATATCGCTCAAGATGACAAAAAAATCTCTTTTGAGTATGACTCGACAGTTGACATACGAGTACGAGTAAGTTATCAGTTCAAATAATTCACGTTTATTTATTAAGCTAGGCATATTAGTAAAAATATTGGGTCTCAGAGGAAAGTTTTGCTATAGTTTTGATTTTTTCACCTTTTATGTTTTTTGGGTCACTGAATTCGAATTTGAAGTTTGCGGTCAAAATTTTGCCCGGAACTTTGTTTTTTGGGCACTTTTTGATCAAATTTTGGCACTTTTTTCAGTTTTTGGCTTATATCTCAGAAAGGAAGCGTTTTTTCGAGAAGACCTTTCTATACGAAATTAAAGTAGACAAAATTTCCTACATTTGTCATATATAAGGTTTTTTTTCCAAGACTAACCGTTTCGCCGCTTGAGCGCGCCCAAAAGGGCCATATTTCCATATCTAGTGAAATTAAAGAAATTTTAGTATTTTAAAATTTTGTGTGTTTAACACGTCTAATTGCTAAACGGATAAAGATATTGACTTCCGGTTTGCGGCGTTGGATTCCTTAGTAAAGTTTACGTTAGATACATTATATTAAATTTTTATGAGGTCTTTGATAACCCAAAATTTAGTTATTACCTTCAAGTAAAAATTGCAAAATTTCAGAATTTTAAATATTTTTTGTGTTTAATCAACTCTACTTTCTGAACGGATAAAGATATCGACTTCCAGTTTGCAGCATTGGCTTCCTTGGACAATTTTATGTAAGATACATTGTACTATTTTTTTAGAGGTCTTTAATAATCTGAATTTTAATTATTTTATCATAGAGAAACTTGTAAAATTTTAGAATTCTTATTCTCTTAGAGAATGATTAAATTTCGGCTTATTAAAGGTATTAACTGCAGAAATCAAATTTGAAAATACACGGAATATCGAATTAATAGTAACAGCCATGGAATTAAAAACAGGAGATGAACAAATGCGTAACGTTTTAAACGTCAAATTATTAGTACCTACGTATAAATGATTTTGACAATCTATTATTCTGACATTGACGTTTAAAGCGTTACGCATTTGTTCATCTCCTGTTTTTAATTCCATGGCTGTTACTATTAATTCGCTATTCCGTGTATTTTCAAATTTGATTTCTGCAGTTATAAAGCAACTAAAATAAATTTTGTTTACTGATCCGGATGTAGAATTTTATGCTCAACAACATTTATAATAATTAGGGAAGCAATGCGAACGGAAAAACTGATTTACCATGTTAAACGCCTATGTTTCACTTTTCAATATACACCCGGTATATTAAAAAGGTTCAAAATTATTAGCTGTGAAAGAATTAAGACTTTATTTTAAAGAGAGCAGAAGAATAAATATTTTTGTTTAAAATTGTGATTGCTAATTCTAGCGTTTCTTGACTATTAATTTTGTTATAATTTCTTTACAAATACTTATACTTGCTACCTATAATACAAAATCGTTCTATACTGTTTTAGTGTTAGTGTTGCAATTTTGTATAAAAACTGCAATTGAATAAATCATTTAATTATATTTTAAATCTGCATTATATACCTACAGCTACATATAGATGAAAGGGCCAGGGTTAGACTAATATAAACTTATTATTAAAATTTTAATAACGAATTAAAAAAATATAAATAATTAAATACAAAAAATAAATTGTCCCTAGATTCGAAAAGTAAATAGTGTTAAATCAGATTGTTTTTTATGTTATAACTATGATTATGTTAATATAGAACATAAATTTAGAAGAACTAAAAAGTAGTTTGTTAATCTACAGTAATTTAAAATAAAGATATTATTTCAAAATAATCGTCTCAATATATTTATCATTATATTTATTTAAATATTTTGCAAACCTAGGGTTAAAAGTTAAATAATCATAGAATGGATGACAAATAATATTCAGGAAAGAATTTTTTCCACTTTCGCTTTTCAGCTTGTTGTTTATTCAATTTTATATAAAATTTCTTATAGTCATGCTTTTTTAAAGGGCCGTACGAATGACTTGAAATATTAACTGTTCGTAACAATCGAAGTTCCTACGCATTTTTCATCAGAAGGTGGTATCAATATTTAGTCAGTTTTTAGAAAACTGCAATTAAAATTCTTAGAATTTAAGAACTTATGTCACAAACTCGGTCACAAACGAATAACAGTCTTATAAAAAATTAACATAAATTAGAACATTTTCTTTTATATTTTAAAAATATATGTTATAAACTAGGGCATGACATAATTTTTAATTACTAACATATTTATTCAGTAAAACACCTCCGTATTATAAGAAAGAAATATGCGGATTTATTTACACTAAATTATTCTTTAATATTAATATTTTGCGACTTGATATATTAATGTCCTACTATAAATATTAATTGACATTTTACATTGCATTATTTAGTAAAGCTGTTTTTTCAGAAAACTGCTACTAAAATTTTATTCGTAGGCCAACATAAACAATTTACAATTTTAGATTTATATACTTATACGAATAAATATGAATAACTTTAATTTAGTACATTATTTATTTATGTTTTTCTTTATGCAATGTATTTACCATAACTCAGTGTTTGTGATTGTTGATGCACCTCCATTAATTCTTTGACTAATGATTTGTTTGCTCTTTTTGCAATTCTATTTTGCCTTTGCAAATTTTCAGTTGTCTCATTAGTTTTATTTCTGGGTAAATGTTCAGTTGGAATCGCGCCGGGCTTTACTTTTCTGCGGTGAATAATTTAATAATATAGGTATGTCTTAAATTCCAATGCAAATCATTTTCGTTAAAATGCAATGAACAAATTCTAGCTGTTTTCAAATTAAGTTTATCTTGCCGTTGGCAAGCATTTTCCCATAGTTCTCGAAGTTCCTTTTCTTTTGGAAAAGAATAAAACTTTATATTACAATTTTTCATTTTATTGTTGCTTTTGCAACCAAATACGAAACAAAGTAGGTAGGTACCATTTTAAATATTGATAGTCATTTGTAACAATAACATTCAAGTGCGCGCTTGGCGGCAAGCTTGAGCGACTAGGCACAAGGTGACGTCACGTAGTGGGGGATAGTCACGCCCCAGATGCGCAGTGTTCGACCTTACATATTCTTTCGGCCATGAACAAAACTTTCCTCTGAGAATCCTAATATGCTTAGCCTGTATGTATTTATATTAACTTTTTATCTACATATTGTTCACTGTATTTATGCACCTAAATTTACCTTTTTGATAATATACGTACACCCAATAAACATTTGAAACTTTTATTTCATAATACGATTTGATTGACTAAAACTAAAATAATCCAGAGATGACAACATTTTTTTTAAATAAAAAGTTACCCGTTTTCTGTGCCAATGCCATTTTATATGTATCTCCCTTCATCAACAACATATCTAGAATAGTTTTTGGTAAACTTTCGGCATTAAGGTGGCGGTCTAAACAATAGAAATTAAAAATTTATAAAAATTTAACTAGAAATTTTGAAAACAAATTTGATTTATTTTCTAAAATGAAAACTCTTCTGAAAACCCCTGTGACAATCCATTTTATTCTGTATTTAAGTCATTTTATATAATTGTAATTTGTAAGAAGTATATTGCATTCCTAAAATTAATAAACAACAATAATTTTGCATTACGGCAAAAATATACTTAAATTAAATACTTATGCAATTATTTGAAAATTAACTCAACCATAACGATAGCATTAGCAGCCAAAATTTGGGGCGGCCGAAACATCATTCAAAAATTATTTTTAACATAAATTTTCCCACTTAAAAAAATTATAAAACGCAATAAATAATATTAATTATTGTATTATTTAATTTTAATTTATGACACGGGTGTCAAGTACATGTGCAAAAATACCTTCATTAATTTGCGTATGCATAGTGTATGCCACTTTGGTTGTCTCACATCAAACTTCATACGTATTTCCCGCTATTTCCTAACTGCGTAAGAAACACGTACAAATATATTTGCGCATGCGTAATGTATGGCGCAGTGTGTTTTTCTTGAATCAAACTTCGTTGTTCGTACCTATAACAGTTACCAATGTCTTCTTTTTCTTAACTGCGTAAAGCATAAAGTCGTGGAAAATCTTTATAAGGCGACAGTTTTCTTAAATGTTAAATTAAATATACCTACTGGTAAATACCAAAAGGTAAGTTAAGTTTTAATAAGTGACGCCAATTTTGTATGATAAAATTATCTTTAATAGATGTCTGAAAGAAAAACAAAACGCCATTCTGGTTCATATTATCGAAAACAAAAGGAGCTAAAACTAAAAGAAATACAAGAACTTTAACAAAAAAAATTCAAATACCAAAGATGTTCCTGTTCCTCCTGACAGTGATAGTGATAATTATGCTTCTAGTTTAAATAAAGAAGTACTACACGAAGATCAGAAAAAATAAAACGATAATGATGATGAATCAGATACAAAAAATTTATATGAAAAATTAAAGACAGTTGAAGAATCTGAAACCAATAAAATAACAGAAAATCAATCGGAAGATGTTTTGCAGACTTCCTACAGAAAACAATGCGAGAGAGAAGAACAAGAGGGATTTTCTCATTCTTCTAGTTTAAATTTAACTGATCCAGGTGCTTGGCCTCATATGACTAATCGAATAATTGAAATTTTAGTTAAAAATGATCCCGTGTCATTAAACAAAAATTTTAATTTTCCTATTGATGAGACCAATAGAAAATGCTGTATTTTTTATTTTAATAAAACTTTACCAAACGGTGAAAGAATTCACAGAAAGTGGTTGATTTATTCTATCAAACTTAATAGTGTATTTTGTTTTTATTGCAAGTTATTTCATAAAAATAAAATTCAGTTAACATAAGGTGGTTACTCAGTTTGGCGTCATGCGAGTGTTTATTTGTGTAAACATGAAACAAGTATTCAACATATCTAATGCTCCAAAATGTATTGGGCATTAAAATTAAGGGTCAATAAAAACTGTACGATTGATAAAGAGACTGAGGCGTTCCAGGAACTGAAAACATGCCTCTCAACAGCCCCGGTCCTGGCATGTCCTAATTTCGAGAAAACTTTCTTTCTCCAAACCGACGCATCCGACTACGGACTTGGCGCGGCTCTCGTTCAAGGAGACCTGGACCAGCCGAGAGCAATAGCGTTCATAAGCCGCACGCTAAAACCGGTCGAAAAGAACTACACGGCCACTGAAAAGGAGTGTTTAGCCATCGTGTGGGTGATTCAGAAGTTGCGACACTACCTAGAGGCCTATCACTTCATTGTGGTAACCGATCACAGAGCCCTGCAGTGGCTCGACTCGCTGAAGACCTCATCCGGGCGCCTAGCGAGATGGGCCATGGAGCTCCAGCAATACGATTTTGAAGTAATCTACCGCAAGGGAAGCCTGAACCAAGTAGCCGACATGTTGTCCCGGAAACCCTTACCTGCCCTTCACACGGTCGATGTTAAGTGCCCGTGGTACGAAACACGCCCAGAATTACACCTTGAATACAGGATTAAAGAAGGGAAACTGTACCGCAAGTTCTGGGACCCTGCTGACCTGTCCGATACGGAACCTGACCGGGAATGGAAGCTGTGTATTCCCACGGTATAGCGGACCACAGTCTTGCGGGAAAATCATGACTCGCCAGAAGCCGGCCATTTGGGCATAGCGAAAACACTAGCCCGCTTAGCCCTCCGATACTACTGGCCAGGGATGTTTCGAGAGGCGACCCAGTATGTGAGGAAATGCCCAAGCTGCCAACGTTACAAATCCGATCAAAGAGGAGCCGCCGGCAAAATGGGCCCTCCACAAATAGCACAACCATGGGAAATCGTCGCGGCCGACTGCATGGGGCCACTGCCACGAACAGCAAAGGGCTATGAGTACGTGGTGGTATTCCAAGACCGACTCACCAAGTGGGTAGAATGCCGACCACTACGGAAAGCCACTGCCGCCGCCATCACTCAAGCCTTCAGGGAATACGTAATCTGCCGATACGGTTGTCCAAAAGTCTTCATTACAGACAACGGAACAGAGTTTGACAACCGTATCGTCAGCAAATTATTACAAGCCTATAAAATTCGACATCAATTTACACCACCATACACCCCCCAGGCGAACCCCGTGGAAAGGCTTAATCGAACCCTTAAACCGATGCTGGCTCAATTTGCTGAAAACCACCGAAGTTGGGACGCGCACTTGCCAGAATTCCAGTTGGCTTTGAATACTTACCGCCACAGTTCCACCGGCTATTCCGCTGCATACCTCAACTTGGGACGCGAACCCGTCCTACCAAGTGAACTCCGAGGAGTGTCCCAAGAGGAAACCGTCACTGATGAACAGATTCCAGAAGAACACCTGGAGAGGATGCGTGCATTAAAAGCAGCACAGGACTTGGCGAAGATCAACCTAGCCCGCGCGGCAACCAAGCAAAAGCATCAGTACAATCTCCGCCGGCGAGACACGCAGTACGATGTACGGGACCGAGTTATAAGACGGGAACACCCCCTATCCTCCGCGATAAAAGGAATCGCTGCCAAATTATCACCTAAATATTCGGGTCCGTGTATCTCGCGTTATGTACGATATACGAAGCGATGACGGAAAACTATTAAACAGGATTCACATAAAGGATCTAAAACCCGCGTATTGTGACCGGGTCGGCTTCCGGTCAAGGTGCGCATGTGTTTTAAGAAGGGTGGCAGGTATATAAGTGCAGCGGAACGAGAATTCTTGTTCAGCCGGCGTATCTAAGTGTCATGTAAGGGTGGTGCTGAGAGGGGCCGAATTTTGTACGCATTGTGAGATTCCTGAAATTTGACTGCACCACAGCCAACGCTAAGTATTGCTTGATATTTCTTTTGGTTTGCTGAGGTGGTTTTGTGGCACCAATTCATTGTGGTGAATTCGTTGGCTTTTGTGCTGTGATACTGGTTTTGAGGTTATGTGGCACCGACCACATGGCTGGAATTTGTCGGGAACTTTTTTACATTGTGCTTTTTTAGGGCTACCCATTTATTTGGAAGTTCTGTCTCTCAACATTTTGTGACCTATTTGCACTGTGGAATTTATTTTTGGAAGATCGTTGGCTGAACAAGCCCGGCTGGAGTTTATTTTGATCCCTTGTGGAAAAGCTTTGTCTTGTGAGACTTCCTGAGGTTTTGTGATTTGCCAACGTCACTCAGGAAAGTATTGGCTGTATCGTTATTTTTTTAGTTTTATTAGTGGCTCAGTGCGTTGCCCGTCTGGGTCCACAATATTTATTTATTTGTGTAGTTGAGTATTTTGCTCCTATTGATTTATTTATATAAATATTTATTGATCCCGTCTGGATCTATTTATTTGAGTTATTTAAGATTTTAGTCATATTTATTTATTTATTTTAATATTTATTTATTTATATATTTACCTATTCATATTTATTTTACACTGTGCTTAGCTTACTTATGCTAGTTTGTGTGCACGCTGCATGGCCTGCCAAGTTCTCAGAGACTGGTAGCAGCCCTGTTAAGCTTTGCTACCTCTCTGTAGGTAGTATTTGCTTCTGTGAGCTTATATATTCTTATTATTCTTATATTGCTTATTGCTACCAGCTTTGCAATTTCTCTGTAGATTGTATTTGCTCTCTGAAATTTTACTTTTATTATTGTATTATATTTATTGAATTACCATCAGCTTTGCCAGCCCTCTGTGGACGGTATTTGCTATTATTATATATTGCTTGCTCGCTATTCACCTGCTTTGATGTTCCTAGTGATTGCTGCTGAGCGTGCTTTGCTGCTCTTGCTTGCTATTGTAACCTGCTTGGAGAGCGAGACCTACGGCTGGAACTGCTGTCAGCGGTGGAAGTTATTCTGCCTGGCGCCTAGAACTCTGATGCTCGACCACCATCTACAGCCAGAGTTCAAATAAATCAAGCTGGCCGCAGAATCAGGTGTCATATCCAGCCAGACGCCACTCCCTACAACCGGAGCATCTGTACTCAGGTCTTATGCATTTATTTATTAAGTAATACACTCAATTTTGGCTCTCCAAGCCCAGCAAGTAGAGATAAGAGCTTAATTTATTACCGTATTTGTAATTGGGTTCAGCAGAAGATTCTGCACTACCGTCGTTTACCTTTCATTTGTTCTTGTAGTTTATAAACTAAGATTCAGGTTTTGCTTTCATATGCGAAGTTGGTTTGCGTTAGGCAGCCATTAATGATTGTGATCTGTGGTCTTATTTGAGCTTCGGTAGTTTTGTAAAGTAAAGTTTAACCTTGCGAAGTGGCTTGTAGTTAGGCAGCCTTGGTGCAGGCTTTGTTTAGTATTCAGTAACCCAGTTACATTTGCAGTGCGCATTCAGTTTGCACTAGCATTTATTCTGTTTGGTTTTATTGTATTTGTTTATTTGATTTGGTGGAACAATATTGTGTCTAGCATAAGGTAGATTGTGATTTGCCGTTCAGCGGCTAGGGTCGTGTAGGCCAATTAGTCTTTATTGAGATTCTTGTCAATATAAGTTGTTAAATTTGATTGTGCATTTTGGTACTTATTTCACGTATACCTACCCACTCCCACTCTACCAGTGTGAGCAGCCGTGGCATACAGGTAACTAATTAATTATCTTGTGACATATTTTTGACGCCCAAACGTGGGGCCTGCTCTGGTAGTGTGGTATACGTGAAATACTTGTGACAAGAATCTCTGGTTGTTTTTCTTCTTTTTTGTGCTATAATGGCGTTCATCGGTTTGACACGCGATGAACATTATTACGAACTACTGCTGAAAGGCAGCCGTGGCATACAGGTAACTAATTAATTATCTTGTGACAGTATTAAAATTTCAGATGTCTTCCAAACTGCTTTTTTCACCCTTGACGGCCGCAGAAAAACGGGAGCTGAACATGTACCTACCGTGAAAACTCCCAGTCCACGTGCCACGAACCCCGCCCCGACCATGGTCTGCACCTCCGGCCGTGAAACTAAAACCGGTCGGCATTCATCACCCCCGCCGCCGCCCAGTACCGCCTTCACGTCCTTTACCAACGCCAGTCAACCGTCCGATCAACAGGCAGCGAAGGAAAAAAGGACTGCGTATCCAGCCAGTGGGGTCACCCCTGAAGTACGCCCGTCGCCCCGACCCAAAGCAGCAGGCTACACAGCTAACACGGCCACCAAAACCAACCGGTAGGGAGACACCAGGAACGCACGTAGGAAGCTGTGGTCCCTCGATGCCCAGTCTCGACAGCAGTCCCAAGGCTCTACGACCAAAAGTAGCCTCGGTTGTTCAAGATCCAGCCACCCCGGACCCGAAGAAAAGGGCACTGAGCCCGGACAGGCCTAAACCGACTGAGGAAAGCCCAGGGTCCGTAATCTGTCTGGACACCTCCCCTTTACCAGGAACTCCGGAACGCGCTGTAACACCTCGGACACCGAAGAGTCCCTAGGGAGAGCTCTTGCAGTTCCTCTTAGGCCTGTCCCCTTCCCCACCTAAGGAGTCGGTGTTAAGCTTTCTGACCCCGTTGCCAGTCAGACAGCCGGTCGTACCCACAGACTTACCAAACGAGCCTGAAGGGGCCCGAAAGACAACGCAGGTCAGGCACACCGAACCCGGAACCATGGTCATGGCTCTCCAGCCCCTGGCCCAGATGTCGACCGCCCGCGCCCCCCTCATTGAGGTCACCACGGATTTCGACCCCCGGCCCTCACATCTCCGGAACCAACGTCGATGCCGGATCCTGGTGCCGCGACCCGATGGCCAAGGCGTGATGTGGCAGACTGTGTTTGACAGGTCACAGAAACGGTCAAAAAAATAGTATTTTTTTAATGTATTGTTATTATTTAAATTTGTATTATGAGGGATATTATTTAGTTGTATAAATACAGTATAGTTAAGTTGTTTTTGTTGTTGTTTTTTACTCAAAGCAGAAGAAGGGTGTGACGAAGTCACTAAATTTCTATTATTTACTGCTGTTCATAAGTGGCGATATGGCGCAGCGGTAACGTCTCGGTCGCCGAGCGGACTCGGATCTGAGGCTATCGGTTCAAATCCGACAGCCTCCAGAATTTTTTTTAAAAATAACCATATGAAAGGAATTTATTCATTAAGGGAAATAATAATTACCCAAGCAGCAAAATGACTTCATTTCGACGCATACGTGACGCAATTTGTTGACGTTATTTAGACCACTTTGTGTGGATCGAATCGACATTGTTCATCGACGCCATTTACACATCTTGCATAGACGTGACCTTGACGTCAACCATACACGTAGTGCAAACGTCAAGTAGCGACCACATGTCAACGTCGATAATCGACATATATTAGTCGTACCCGTGACGTGTTTTATTGTGAAATAAAGTAAATACATAAAAGTATGAAATTATATTTGTTTATTGAAAAAACAAAAATTCTATACATTATATTTTAAAAAAACAGCTAAGAAAAAATTACTAATTAAATAAGTGTTAAAATTATAATAGATGGTGGATAATTACGTAAGGTATTTGTTTGCACTACATTTGGTGGTATTCCGTGTCTGAAACAAATATACATCATGTATACCATAAATATTAACGCTTATACTAGTGTTCTTTTCAGAACGTACCTGCTATGTTGATGATTTTCCGAATCTAATAAATATGCTAGTAGGTATATTACATACTGGTTCAATTGGTTTCGTTATTAAATTCTCTTTCGTTGAATACATCCTGTAAAATTTAAAATTATAAAAATAAAAATCTAAAATATTCAAACACAGAAATTAGTATTACCTGAATCTAAAGATTCATTCACTGGAAAACTCTTCTATGTTGAAGCCATCCTTCGTTCAGTTACTACATTTAAATATCTTACGTATGACTTATATAGCGAGAGTATGTCAACGTGTCACCCGTCTCACCTGTCAATATATTTTACGCAAAAAACAAAAATCAATCGATCACGGCATACAAGATTTCAACTTTTTGTTTTTATTTTAGTCTTTATATCGACGTTAGTACATCGTTAATTTTACGTCGCTACATCAACGTCGAAATATCGACGTTTGTATAACGTTACCTTGGCGTCGCCACATCGACATCGAATTAGCGACGTTAATGAAACGATTTTTCAACGTCGATATATTGACGTCGATATACTGACGTCGTGCGGACTATTTTCATCGATAAATTTACGTTGGTACTACGTCGCATAAACGTCATCCATTGACACGTCGATGCAATGTTGCTTGGGTAAATTATAAAAAATTGTCAAAATCGATGTCACAAAACCGGGTATAAAAACCCGCTCGGCAGAGAGCTCAGGCAGTTCATTGTGGTCCTCCTAGTGAACAACACTAGCCTCTGAAGAAGCCAAGTGCGAACCCTGACCTCTAGAACCGAGCCCGAGGTGAGTTTTTTGACACGACGTGTCAATCTGTCTGTCATACACACAGTGGTTCTCCAAGTGTGTATCTGTCTCTGTCTTACCCACAGTGGTTATCCAAGTGGGTATCTCTGTCTCGGTCATACACAGTGGTTCTCCAAGTGTGTATCTGTCTCTGTCTTACCCACAGTGGTTCTCCAAGTGGGTATCTCTGTCTCGGTCATACACAGTGGTTCTCCAAGTGTGTATCTGTCTGTCTTACCCACAGTGGTTATCCAAGTGGGTATCTCTGTCTCGGTCATACACAGTGGTTCTCCAAGTGTGTATCTGTCTCTATCTTACCCACAGTGGTTCTCCAAGTGTATATCTGTCTCTGTCTTACCCACAGTGGTTCTCCAAGTGGGTATCTCTGTCTAGGTCATACACAGTGGTTCTCCAAGTGTGTATCTGTCTCTGTCTTACCCACAGTGGTTCTCCAAGTGGGTATCTCTGTCTCGGTCATACACAGTGGTTCTCCAAGTGTGTATCTGTCTCTGTCTTACCCACAGTGGTTATCCAAGTGGGTATCTCTGTCTCTGTCATACACAGTGGTTCTCCAAGTGTGTATCTGTCTCTGTCTTACCCACAGTGGTTCTCCAAGTGGGTATATCTGTCTCTGTCATACACACAGTGGTTCTCCAAGTGTGTATCTGTCTCTGTCTTACCCACAGTGGTTATCCAAGTGGGTATCTCTGTCTCTGTCATACACACAGTGGTTCTCCAAGTGTGTATCTGTCTCTATTTTACCCACAGTGGTTATCCAAGTGGGTATCTCTATCTCTGTCATACACACAGTGGTTCTCCAAGTGTGTATCTATCTCTATCTCTGTCTTACACACAGTGGTCTTCCAAGTGTGTCAGTCTATCTTTTTCTTTATCACACCGACCGTAAACGCTAACTACGCCAAGTGTGTATCTGTCTCTGTCTTACCCACAGTGGTTATCCAAGTGGGTATCTCTGTCTCGGTCATACACAGTGGTTCTCCAAGTGTGTATCTGTCTCTGTCTTACCCACAGTGGTTCTCCAAGTGGGTATCTCTGTCTCACTCATACACAGTGGTTCTCCAAGTGTGTATCTGTCTGTCTTACCCACAGTGGTTCTCCAAGTGGGTATCTCTGTCTCGGTCATACACAGTGGTTCTCCAAGTGTGTATCTGTCTCTTTCTTACCCACAGTGGTTATCCAAGTGGGTATCTCTGTCTCTGTCATACACAGTGGTTCTCCAAGTGTGTATCTGTCTCTGTCTTACCCACAGTGGTTCTCCAAGTGGGTATATCTGTCTCTGTCATACACACAGTGGTTCTCCAAGTGTGTATCTGTCTGTCTTACCCACAGTGGTTATCCAAGTGGGTATCTCTGTCTCTGTCATACACACAGTGGTTCTCCAAGTGTGTATCTGTCTCTATTTTACCCACAGTGGTTATCCAAGTGGGTATCTCTATCTCTGTCATACACAGTGGTTCTCCAAGTGTGTATCTATCTCTATCTCTGTCTTACACACAGTGGTCTTCCAAGTGTGTCAGTCTATCTTTTTCTTTATCACACCGACCGTAAACGCTAACTACGCCGCATTACCGTATCGCTACCGTCACTATCAAACATTTATTCTACGAATACCGCCCGACCCGACCCACAGTAACAGTAAAATAGTAATAGTAATAACCAGTCTTAAATTTATTTTGTTTATTGTAGAAGGTTTAGATAAATAAATCTCTTAGTTAAGTTTACTCGGCGTATGAATCATAAAGAACCCCACCCTTCTCCGACGAGTATCCCCAGGCCCCCTGTGAATTCATTTTTAGCGTCGTCTCGGCCAGCCAGGACACTCTACGTGACGCCGAGGAATGCAACAGGGGTAGTATCGCCTCTCTCCACTATACTGCCCGGCTTGGACGAAGAGAGCCCCTTACAAAGCATACAAATTTTGTATATGCTTTTAAATCTTCCCTTTATAATTTACAGTAGCTCAACTTAAAACACTGAACAAAAACTTGTTAGACATTGTTGATGAACTTATTTTTGTGTGTTGATCAACTGTAGTAGTAGTGTTGAGTTTTCTCCCGATGCTTTAAACCAGGGCAAACATATATAAAAGCAGATAGCGAGATGTGGGCTTTGCATTTCTTAAAAGTAGAAGGGGAAGGTGGCAAGTTTGTCTGTGCTAATGTCGTACAAACTACAAATCTGACATCGCTCAGTGACCGGCAATGCTTTGATTTCACTCCTCATAAAATTTCAATACCGGGCGCCTTATATGAAAATCGATTCTTACGGAGTAAACTCCAATAAACTAATTTTATTTAAAATATATTTTTTTTATACTAAAGGGGCGGCAAAGTTTTTACTGCACGTGGGCGGCCGATAGTCCAGAATCGGCCTTGCCTTAGTACAGTCAAATTAGGTTTTTTGGTGGAAAAAATTAGTAGAAAGCTGGATTTTGGTATACACCTTCCCAATAACTTTATCAATAACATACTAAAAGTCTCAATTGATTGGACTGGAGCTTTGTCCGACATTTTGAAAAAATGGCCGCCGTCTATTGTTTTTAATTTTTATCTGGTAAATGATTAATATTACGAAAAAACAGTTAGTAACAAATTATAGAGCACAAAATTTGCTATAAAATGGTATACATATTTTTTCTGAAAGTGGTACAGTTTTCGAGAAAATCGTGAAAATGTAATTTGAAAAAATCTGCTGTGGCCAGTACACGACCTCTCGCCTAATTCTGCTTATTCTACTAGTCTAATAAATAGTTTTACTTACATTTTAATAGTTTCATGGCCATGTTATATGTAAACGATAACGTAAACCAAGATGCAAGCAAAAGCTGTCAACTGTACTGTCACTGTCATAGTCATTCAATTTTTGAGTAGAAACAAATTTAATATGATCATGGACAACAAGATACTGATATTTCAAAAAAAGTAGTATATTAATTGTACTTTATTTTATTGTTAAATACTACCAGATTTAGCAAATTGTATTTAAAATTAACTGTACCCATAGATAACTATATTATCTTTTATTTTTAATTGCAAAAATTGTCATAAATAAATAATGTACCAATATATTTAAGGAAAACTACATAAAGTTTCAAAAAGTACTACTTCCGGTTTGCAGATTTGTACCAAAATCTTATCCGGTGTTAAGATACTTATTAAAACCTTAAATATGAAATTTGGTTATTAAAGGCTTGATACTTTTTAAGTTATCGTGGACGAAAAATCGTCACATACGTCCATACATCCATACATACATACGCACACACACACACACAGACATCATCGTGAAAATATTAAATTCGTATTCTAGAGACCCTAAAACGTGCTTATCCACCAAAAACTCATACTCGAAAATTTTGACCCATTACAATACCTCTCTTATAGAATATGAGGCGAGAGGTAAAAAACGATAAATTTTGATTAAGTAGTAGTTTATGTCTTATTTTACGAAAACGGATGTAATTTTTTTATGAGTAAAAATATGGATTTCCGGTTTGCAGAATCCAATTTCCTGAATACTCTTCTATGACTAATATTATTTTCAAATTTTTTGACGCACGGGTTTAGTCACAATTTAAGGATATTCTTACAAAAGTTTAACAAAAAATTGGTTTTTTATTTTACGTTTTGGTGTTTAATTTACCGTAACTTCTAAATGGAAAAAGTTATTAACATCGAGATTTCTGTATACGATTCTCTATAAAATTTGCTAAAAAGTGATATGAGTTTTAAACGTTTGTATGTTTTAGTTCAGTCGAAATTTTAAGATTTTTTCTAAGAAAAATCAGAAAAAATTTATAATTCTTATTCACTTTTCGAAACTTTTATATTTAATCAACTGCCATTTTAACGAAAATTAAAAAATATATCAACTTCAGGTTTTCAGCATTCAATTCATCAAGCAATTAGGTATCTTTAGAAACAATATATTTAAAAATTGTGATCCTCCGGTTTAGCCACAAATTTAATTTAGTGATTTTTTACGAAAGTGTATAATAGATATTTTACTATTTAGTTTGCTGAATAATAAACAACATTCAAATATTTTTCAGTAAACAGACATTCAGTGACATCAAATTCCATATCGATTATCTGCAATATCTTGAATTCAAACTATCTATGAAAAATATAAGTAGGTACTGACTTTGTATTTTTTAAATACAATATGATAAGTATGTTTTTAATTATTTAATTACAATACAAAAATTTCTTCAATTTGACATATATGTGTATGTGTAGGATATAAGTATTGGTTCAGATTTAATGAAGAGACTAGTTACTTGTGATAATTTATTATGAGTAGTAGGGATAAGTGCTTGATTTGTGACAAACTGCTCATTGAAGAAACTACTTACACTATTCATAAAAAGGATTGAATTCTTTTATTAAGGCAAATGTCAGACGTGATGATGGAAAGTGCCAAATTTTTAAAACCAGTCAGAATTTAAATCTTCATCTTAAATGTCGAAAGCAGTATACAAGCCCTAATACTATTAGAAAATTAGAGCGAAATAGGCAGTAATAGTGTACGGTTACAACGTTTAACTTCACCAAGTAAAAGAAAATTACGATCTGCCGAAGAATTAGCCATCTACAACAAATGTTTATTTTGTGTAGAAGAAATTAATTATAATACATAACAGGAACTGTTAAGTATAATATATGCTCCAAACACAGTTGACAGAATGCTTGATGGTCATGCATACGCTAGATGCAAATCTAGTCACTTATATCTTCAAGATATGATTAATCTCAAAAATGTTATGAATGAAGATGAATATGAAAAATTTACAAAACAAGAATTTTTTACAATACGACGAACGGATAAGTTTTGGTCGGAACTTGGAGCGCTATGACCATCGAAATCTATGAAAATTTTAGGAGGTCTAACACATGGAAGGGGAATGTCTGACAGCGTAAAAGCAAGATGGATTCTTGGATTTCCTGCTGCATGTAGTGTATTTGATGCCATTGAAAAATTTGCTGGAGTTTCATTTGTTTCCTCTAACCAACATATTGAGATGAGACCATCCCGCATTCAAAGAGATAATGAAGACGTAGCTACAAATTTTCAGTGGTTTTCTAACCACACTCCTTTTCCTGATCAAAGATTGCTTGTGTCAATTGCAACTGGTTTTGTAGGAGACGATGGAATAAACTGTATTCGTGCCTTTGAAATTGGACAGAAGTTATTGACCAGTATCATTGGGAAAAAAGTTAAAGACTTAAAAATGAAACGTTCTAATCGTGTTCTTCCTTTAGCTGCTATAAATTCTTCAATTAAAGTTCATGACAAAACCATACCTGTTGATCCGCTACTGTTGTTCCAAAGAATATCAATTATTAAAAAAAGTGATCATGAACTGCAGGAGTACTTTCAATATGAACTAGCACCATATCCATTTTGTCTGTTTACTGAAAATGGAATGCGCAAAACCCAAAAGTCTTCTCTTTACAATATTTTAGAACCTGTTGATATACAAACTGTTAACTTTAATAATATTTTTTATGTTATTGATGGTGGTTTTTTACTACATCGAGTTATATGGAAGCAAGGTGATTTTTTTAATAACATTTGTAAAATGTACATATCTTACATTCAACGTCACTATGGCTCTAATGTTATTGTATTATTTGATGGCTATTCTGACAGTGCAACTAATACAAAAATCGGAGAAAGACAAAGAAGAGCTGCTACTAAACATTCAGTAGAACTAGTTGTTACCGAAACTATGACAATTCAAATAAGTCAAAAGAAATTAGCAAATGATAGAAACAAAACTCAGCTTATATCTTTGTTATCTGCGAAACTTGAACAACAAGGTATCAAAGTAACAATAGCAAAAGATGATGTTGATAGCTTAATAGTTAATACAGCTATTCAGGTGATATCTTCTTTCTCTACTGATCGTGTTATTGTTGTGGGGGAAGATATCGACTTATTAGTTTTAATTATAGCTTTGACACCTCGTCAATAAGAGATCATCTTCTTAAAACCAGGAAAGGAAACTAAAGAGTCATTGGTATACTCATCATTAGTACTGCAGTCTAAATAGAATTTTCAAGAACACATATTATTTGAAGAAGTGTGTTGTGATGCTTTATTTCAACACTAATTAAATATTACAGAACACAACTAATCGATTTTGTATTTATAAGCTATACAATTTAACTATATAACACTCATAGCAAAACTTGTATTGTTTGTACTAAAAATGGCTGCTTTTACTGTCTTTCTACCATGTGTTCGTGTTCGAACCAACTTCGTGTCCGTCTTCATCTCCACCTTCGCGCGCGCCATCTCATCTTACACTTTCTCAAGAGTGCCAACCTGGCGTTCACACTACACTAGCCACTGACACTAGTCACCAACATGCCGTCCGCCTTGACAGGGTTGCCTTTCAACGCTGTGTAGGTTGCTGACGCTTGCGGTCTGCGATGTGTCGGATATGCCGCCATCCATCGGTAGCGGACAGATCTTCGTGAATGGTCGCTTGATGATCCCGTTTGGAGTCTGAATGGTGGCCATCCTGGCGATGCCGTCCTTCCCGGGATGCGTGCTGAGGATTCTTCCGAGTTTCCATTTTAATGGGGGAAGATTGTCGTCTTTGACGACAACAAGTGTGCCTTCTTCCAAAGTCTTGATCGTTCGCTTCCATTTATCTCTTTGCTGGAGCTCAGATATGTACTCTGCAGCCCACCGCTGCCAAAAGTGTTGCTTCAACATCTGGATATGCTGATATAATGATAGTCTGTTTGGTTTAACATCTGAGTAATCCGCATCGGTAACTTCAGTAAGCGGTTTACCAACAAGAAAATGTGTGGGAGTGAGAGGATTTAAATCATCTGGGTGAGACGTTAGTGGGGTAAGAGGCCTGGAATTAAGGATGCCTTTTATCTGCACAAGCAATGTATAAAAATCTACGAAAGTTAAATGAGCATCACCCAAAACGCGGCGCAGATGATGTTTTGCACATTTCACGCCTGCCTCCCATAAACTCCCAAAATGAGGCGAATGAGGTGGTATAAATCGCCACTCAATTTGTTCACAAGCTAATGATTCTGTGATAGTGTTATTGCTATCTTGCAAAAATTTAAAAGTTTTTCTAATTCTGTGTTTGCTCCTACGTAGTTTGTGCCATTATCAGAAAAAATCTTTGTGGGCTTACCTCTGCGAGCCACAAAAACACTCAGTGGTCAAATTGCCGACTAGTTCAAGATGAACCGCCTTTGTTGTGAAACAAATGAACAAGCAAACATAACCCTTTGATAATTTTGACCCACGACCCCTTTTATCTTTCAACAAAAATGGCCCAGCGTAATCAGTTTCAACAACCACGAAAGGAGCACTTATTTCAACTCTTTCCTTTGGCAAATGACCCATTATTATTATTCAGCTGCCTTTGGTTTCCATCTAAAGCATTTAATGCATTTATGAACAGTAGCTTTAGCTAAATTCCTGCCAGCTATTGGCCAATATTTTTCTCGAATTGAAGCTAACAGCTGTTGAGGACCAGCATGCAGTAATCGTAAATGAGCTTCCTCAAACAACAATTTTGTAAAATGATGTTTCTCACTTTAAATGATTGGATATTTTTTGTTATAGGCAAATTTGGAATTTCGTAATCTTCCGCATACCCGAAGTATTTCATCACAATCTATAAAGGGATTTATATTTAAAATTTTACTTTTTGAATTGACTTCACCGATGTTTTTAAGATCAGTTATTTCACGAGAAAATGTCTCCTGCTGAGAAAGCTTTACCAATGCAATTGCTGCTAGTCTTATTTCCGGTACGGTTATTGCCCCGGTTAAATGACTTTCCTTTGATTTGCAATTGTAAATGAAACGAAATACGTACGCGATAATACGGACAAGTCGATGTAAGTTTGAGTATTTCTCGAGTCGAATATTTTGTGCTTCAATTATCGTCAAAGTATAAGAATTTTCGCGTTTTTCAGGTAACTCTATGTCAACTAATTTTATTTTTGGCCAATCAGAATTCATCTTTGCTAAGCCAATGAGGCCCATTCCAGCATAGAGTAAGTTTGTTAATATTATTCGAGCAAATTCCGCGAGAAAGTGCATCAGCTGGGTTGCCATTCGTAGATACATGACACCACTGATCCTTACCGGTTAAATTTTGAATTTCGGCAACTCTATTGTTTACGAAAGTTTTTAAACTTCTTGGCGGCTATTTTAACCAACCTAAAACTATTGTGGAGCCTGTCCACAATACACATTTATTGAATTCGATTTCTAGCGCGTGGCATATTTTACTTGTGAGCCTTGCTGCAACGACTGCACCGCACAACTCTAGTCGCGGTATGGATACGGCTTTTAGTGGCGCTACTTTTGATTTAGCGCTAATGAGATGAACTACAATATTCCCGTTTGCTTCTTCTGATCGCAAGTATGCACACGCACCGTATGCCTTTTCTGAGGCGTCAGAAAATACGTGCAACTGAATGCTTATTGGATTGTTGCTAATTATTTTTCACGGAATACGTAAATGATTTAATTCAATTAACTGACTTCTAAATTCTAACCATTCAGATTGAATACGTGAAGGAATAGGATCGTCCCAGTTTAAACCTTCTAACCATAAATTTTGTAAAATTATTTTAGCTTTTATAACGAAGGGTGCTAAAAGTCCGAGTGGATCAAATATTTGTGCAGAGCTTGATAAAATCGTGCGTTTTGTAATAACGTTACCTTTTACTTCTCCAATTTTGTAAAACAAATTATCCATGTGAGGATGCCAATTCAACCCTAAAGTTTTGGTGTTTTCATTTTCGCCTAAATTATCTATTTTTAATTCAGATTGCGCATCACTAATAGAGTCTAATATCGCTGGACAGTTTGAAGAAAATTTTCGTAATTCAAAACATCTCCTTTGTAATGCTTCTATTAGTTCCTTAATAATTTGAACAGCTTCAGTTTCACTATCTGCTCCCGTCAGCAGGTCATCGACGTAAAAGTCCTTTTGTATTATTTGAGCTACCTTTTGATTTTCAGATTTATACTCTTCCCCTAACTGCATAAACTCCTAATGGCCAAAAATGAGGCTGCTGCGGTTCCATATGTCACGGTATTTAAATTAAAAGCAGTTAACGGTTCGGATGGATTGTCGCGCCATAAGATTTTTTGTAAAGGTCTATGTTCTTCAGCAACAAGTACTTGCCGATACATTTTGCAAACATCCGCGGTTATTACGTATTTATGTATTCTAAAAAGAAGTAATATGGTTATTAAATCGTTTTGGATGGTGGGACCAACCATTAGCAAATAGTTTAAAGAGTACCCGGAATTTGAGTTGCCGAAGCATCGAAAACGACGCGTACTTTTGTAGTTATAATTTCTTCCCGAATTACGCAATGATGTGGCATAAAAAATCCTATTCGCGATTCGTCATTGTTTTTGACTTTCATCATGTGACCAAGTTTTTCATATTCATTTATAAACTGTTTATACGCATCTTTTAATTTTGCATTATTTTCTAATTTTCTTTCTAAATTAAGAAAACGCTTTTCGGCTTGTTCCTTTGAATTTCCTAATTTTTCTTCCGATTCCTTAAGAGGCATTTTAACTATAAATCTACCTTCCGAATTACGCCTTGTATTTTCTATAAAATGTTTCTCACACTCGATTTCTTCGCTAGACCATATTTTTTCATTGTCGCAATTTTCTAGTTGCCAAAAACGCTCAAGTTGCTCGTGTAGCTCAGAATTAAGTGAAAAATTACAATGTACTTTTGGATAATTACGCGTATAAATTGGACCAGCTATAACCCAACCAAATGTTGTTTCTTGAAGTATTGGCATGTTTAATCCGAGTTTAATTTGTTTTTGACCAAGAATGTCCCAAAAATAATCCACGCCTAACAAAACATCAATTTTTGCCGGTACATTAAAATTTGGATCAGCTAATTCGATTTCCCTTGGTAGATTTAAATGTTCTTTTTTGAATTCAATGCTAGGTAAACGACTTGTTATGTTGGGTAGTACAAAACACTGAATATTTTCTTTGAACCCGCTACTTTTTGATTCTATACAAATTTGACATTTACCTTCAATTCGCAATACGGTATTATTTAGCCCGAATACAGGAAAACTTTGTTTGATTACAGGAACTTGTAACTTGTCGCAACATTCTTTTGAAATGAAACTGGATTGCGAACCTGAATCCAACAATGCTCGTATCGTATACGATTTGTTATTTTTATCTAAAACTTTCACGCATATAGTTGACAACAAAATTTGTTCCGAGATTGATGTATGATACGATGATGTTGACTTTTCGGTACTACTATCTACGTCTTTAGCTTTAAGAGGTTCTACGCTTGATACGTTACAAGTTGATGACTTTTCGCTACTATCTATTTGTTCCGATTTGAGAGGTTCTACACCTTTTGTGGAGTTGTTCTCCCTATGCAGCAATGTATTATGCTTATGATTGCATTTTCGACAATTTCCAGCTTGGCAATCTTTTACTAGATGCCCTTTTTTGAGACAATTTAGACATAGTTTAGTATATTACTTATAGTTTCGTTAAAATGAATGAGAGATTCGAACATGTCTTTGAATTCCAACCAATTGTGGTAGGATCCGTCAAATTTGAGCAAGTCGGTTGTTGGTAGCTTTACTGATTGTTGACAACTCGTACCGCCGTTCGAGGTTGCCGTTACGTTTAATTCGTCAACACTTGACCTACTTTCCATTTTTCTAGTTACAAGTTTTGGATCTTTTGACTGCACAAACTTCGCAAGAGCAATTTCTGAGTATAAAAGTTCATCAAATTCATCACGAACCTTGTATTGTTCGTCTATGTCGTCTGATGATTATTCTATTTCTATTTGTACACTATCAAATTCATCAAATAACTTTTCTATGCGTGAGATTCTACCATCAAGTTGAATGAAATCTAGTTCGGTTGGAACTTCTTGTTCGTCTAATTTATTTTTTAAATTTGACGTGAACTTTGCAAAAACTGTTAATTTTGCTTTTACTGCGCCACGTTTTATGTTTAAATCTTTTGACATTATTGTGAATATTGCTAATACAGACAGATTACAAGAAAGGATGTTAGAAAAGGAGCACACTAACCTTATTGTTCGCTGAGTTCATATATTTGACGACGAAGGACCATGAAGAAGTGTGTTGTGATGCTTTATTTCAACACTAATTAAATATTACAGAGCACAACTAATCGATTTTGTATTTATAAGCTATACAATTTAACTATATAACACTCAAAGCAAAACTTGTATTGTTTGTACTAAAATGGCTGCTTTTACTGTCTTTCTACCATGTGTTCGTGTTCGAACCAACTTCGTGTCCGTCTTCATCCCCACCTTCGCGCGTACCAACTTACACTTTTTCAAGAGTGCCAACCTGGCGTTCACACTACACTAGCCACTGACACTAGTCACCAACATTATTCATCCACTCTTTTAGTGGATGTGATACAAAATCTGCAGCATTTATGAAAGGAAAAAAAAAGATTCCTGGATATAAAGATAAAACATAGTTATTTGAAACATGCAGCATCAGTTTTTAACAACCCAGATGCATCACATCAAGCTATTTTTGAAGCCGGTTGCAAATGGTTTCTAGCTTTATATGGGTCTGCCGTAAATGAAAAAAATTCTTTAAATAGGTTGCGCTACCAGAACTTCACAATCTTGGCGGGTAGAAATAAAGTGAATCTTTCTTCACTTCCTCCAACAGAGGAAGCTGCAAGACAACATTCGTACAGAGTTTACTACCAGGTTCAATTGTGGAGAGGCGTTCAAAAATCTCCTGAACAGTGGGGATGGAAGAAATCAACTCACACACTTGTTCCAGTAACAACTGAACAGCTTCCTGCTCCAGATAACCTACTGAAATTGATCAGTTGCAAATGTACAAAAGGTTGTGGAGCTGCTTGTAGTTGTAGAAAAGCTGCTTTACAATGTTCAAAAATATGCAGCTTTTGTCGAGGTGTTTCATGTCTGAATAAATGATTTCTGCAGAAAGATGGTACTGAAATACCAGTAAAATACACTGAAGCCTTAACACTGACCCAGGAATTTGACTAACTGGAAAGTTTTGCATAATGCAAGAAACTAATAAAATATGTAATTTTAAACTGTGATATTTAAAATGTAAATTAAGATAGCTATTGTTTTTTGTTACATCGTTCAAAATTAACTTCATAAGTAGGTATTATAAGTTTCTAACTAGGACTCTAATTAACTATTTTCGTATTCATATATAAAAGGAGGCAAACTCACTTGATTCTTCGAGTTTCGAGTATATTAGATTATAATAAGTATTGTAAGAATAAGTATAAAAATATATTGTTCACAGTAAAGAAATGATCTAAAAATTAAATGCTATTATCCGCAAGTCAGTATTTTAACTTGTTAAAAAATGGCAGTAGATTAAATATAAAAGTTTCAAAAAGTGAATAAAAATTGTCCATTTTTTCTGATTTTTTCTTAGAAAAAATCTTAAAATTTCGACCTAACTAACACCTACAAACATTTAAAACTCATATCACTTTTTAGCAAATTTTATAGAGAATCGTATGGAGAAATCCCGATGTCAATAACTTTTTCCATTTAGAAGTTACGGTAAATTAAACACCAAAACGTAAAATAAAAAAAAATGTTTGTTTAACTTTTGTAAGAAGATCCTTAAGTTGTGACTAAACCCGTGCGTCAAAAAATTTGAAAATAATTTTACTCATAGAAGAGTATTCAGGAAATTAGATTCTGCAAACCGGAAATCCATATTTTTATTCATAAAAAAATTACAGCCGTTTTCGTAAAATAAGACATAAACTACTACTTGATCAAAATTTATCGTGTTTTTCAAATTACATTTTCACGATTTTCTCGAAAACTACCACTTTCAGAAAAAATATTTATACCATTTTAAAGCAAATTTTGTGCTCTACAATTTGTTACTAACTGTTTTTTCGTAATATTAATCATTTACGAGATAAAAATTAAAAACAATAGACGGCGGCCATTTTTTCAAAATGGCGGATGAAGCTCCAGTCCAATCGATTGAGACTTTTAGCATGTTGTTGATAAAGGTATTGGGAAAGTATATACCAAAATCCAGCTTTCTACTAATTTTTTCCACAAAACGACAAAATATGATCGAATTTGACTGGACTATAAATAGCTAATATTCAATATTTTATGTTTAATTTCAGCTGTTATAAAGCATGCAAAATTAATATTGTTTATAAATTTAGATGCAGAATACAAGAGGGTGTATAGGAGGTAATTACCCTTCTCCAATGATACTTGATTTGATAAATTAAATTAAATCATGCATTTACACCGTAATTTTTGGATGGCTTGACCCACACTTGGCATCTTTGCACATGAAATGGGTAAATAAGAGGCATTTTCACATTCGTTGAAAAATGCTGTTAACACTATGTTATTATTACCCATATGAAAGATAACGAATTAAAATAATTTCTTATAAGGTACTAGATTTTTATTATTTCAATATTTTGAATAAAATCCTTTATAACAACATACTTACGTAATTCTAATTTGAATGCTACTGGATCCAATTTTTGTAGAACGCTGCGTTTTGTAAAGAGGAGAGTAAGATAATACTGTATACATGAACCAAATATTTTATCTTTGTCAAATAAACTCGTTAATAGAAGTCCAGTTTTTAACAACATGTTATTATTTATTCGATAAGGTAATGTTGTTTTAATTACTATAATTAATGTTTTACAATATTAATAGGTACCTACATATTAAAATTATTAAATCAATTGAATACACAATAATAATAGCTCAAATAAATAAATGTAACAAGGCTACATATTATACAGAGCGTCTCTAAACTAAGTGACCATGGCATAATCACAGAGTCTAAAATACGACGATTTAATTGTATGTAGAAGTGTTCCGTTTACACGTTATTCAACTTCGAAGTTCTTGTTAAAAATTAATTAAATTTACTGATAGCAAACGTACACCTTGGTCGATTTTCATTAAATTTAGTATTAAACTAAACATCAGGACAATAAAGGATAATAGAGGTCACCTTGTTTCAGACCTCGTATCACACTAAAGCCTCTAGACAGTTTTCCCTCTACCATTATCTTACATTTTGTTTTCGTTAATGTCATTTCAACAATTCTCACGAATTTCTCAGGAATCTTTAATTTTCTTAATATTTTATAGAATTTTCTTTTCATGCTGAGTCATAGGATTGCTTGAATCAAGAAACAAAATTTGTAGAGGCAACTTATATTGGTGACCGGATAAAACAGAACGATGAAAAAACAGAGCATGAAAAAACAGAACATGAAAATACAGAACAGTGAAAAAACAGAACAATGAAAAAACAGAACAATGAAAAAAGAGAACAATGAAAAAACAGAACAATGAAAAAAGAGAACAGTGAAAAAACAGAACACTGAAAAAACAGAACATTGATAAAACAGAACATGAAAAAACAGAATATGAAAAAACATAACAATGACAAAACAGAACTCAAGAAGGATTTTGTTAGCATTAATTAGTTTGTCAAAAAACGGAGTTCTGTTGGACTCAAGAAGGGTTTTGTTAGCATAGATTAGTTTATGTCACAAAAACGGAGTTCGGTTGGACTCAAGAAGGGTTTTGTTAGCATAGATTAGATTATGTGTTCTGTTTTTTCATGTTCTCTTTTATCAATGTTCTGTTTTTTCGGTATCCGGAAGATTCTTCGAAAGCAAATTCTTCGAAGGAAAGTTCTTCGAAAAGCAATTCTTCGAAAGGAAAATTCTTCGAATAGCAATTCTTCGAAAATAAAAGATATTATATTTTTTGTTAACTACGAAACATCGCCTAAGGAAGGATAAACTGATTTTCTAAATAAAAAATGTAACTATTTTGATTAAATTATTGTTAATGTTAATGTTAGAATCTCTTTGTTGTATGTGGGAGTCAAGAAGGGTAAGAGGTTCTTTATTTAGTTCTGTTCAATCAGAGTTTGTACCAAAACCGAGTATGTGGGACTCAAGAAGGGTAAGAGGTTCTATATTTAGTTCAGTTCAATCAGAGTTTGTACTAAAACCGAGTATGTGGGACTCAAGAAGGGTAAGAGGTTCTTTATTTAGTTCAGTTCAATCAGAGTTTGTACCAAAACCGAGTATGTGGGACTCAAGAAGGGTAAGAGGTTCTATATTTAGTTCAGTTCAATCAGAGTTTGTACTAAAACCGAGTATGTGGGACTCAAGAAGGGTAAGAGGTTCTTTATTTAGTTCAGTTCAATCAGAGTTTGTACCAAAACAGAGTATGTGGAACTCAAGAAGGGTAAGAGGTTCTTTATTTAGTTCAGTTCAATCAGAGTTTGTACCAAAACCGAGTATGTGGGACTCAAGAAGGGTAAGAGGTTCTTTATTTAGTTCAGTTCAATCAGAGTTTGTACCAAAACAGAGTATGTGGAACTCAAGAAGGGTAAGAGGTTCTTTATTTAGTTCAGTTCAATCAGAGTTTGTACCAAAACCGAGTATGTGGGACTCAAGAAGGGTCAGAGGTTCTTTATTTAGTTCAGTTCAATCAGAGTTTCTACCAAAACCGAGTACGTGGGACTCAAGAAGGGTAAAAGGTTCTTTATTTAGTTCAGTTCAATCAGCGTTTGTACTAAAACCGAGTATGTGGGACTCAAGAAGGGTAAGAGGTTCTTTATTTAGTTCAGTTCAATCAGAGTTTGTACCAAAACAGAGTATGTGGAACTCAAGAAGGGTAAGAGGTTCTTTATTTAGTTCAGTTCAATCAGAGTTTGTACCAAAACCGAGTATGTGGGACTCAAGAAGGGTAAGAGGTTCTTTATTTAGTTCAGTTCAATCAGAGTTTCTACCAAAACCGAGTATGTGGGACTCAAGAAGGGTATTAGGTTCTTTATTTAGTACAGTTCAATTAGAGTGAATATTGTGAAATTGTGATTTATTGGTCTGCAACGAAGAATTTATAGGTCATGAATTAGGTAGGTATGATTGAAATTAATTTTTTGGCGATTAAGTATCCTCGCGATGAACTATACTCAGTGTTGTTTCGTATAATATCTTTTATTTTTAGAAAATCAGTTTATCCTTAGGCGATGTTTCGTAGTTAACAAAAAATATAATATCTTTTATTTTCGAAGAATTTTCCTTTCGAAGAATTGCTATTCGAAGAATTTTCCTTTCGAAGAACTTTCCTTCGATCCGTTTTTTCAGTGTTCTGTTTTTTTCACTGTTCTCTTTTTCATTGTTCTGTTTCTTCAGTGTTCTGTTTCTTCATTGTTCCCTTTTGTTATTGTTCTGTTTTTTCATGTTCTGTTTTTTCATGTTCTGTTTTTTCATGTTTTGTTTTTTCATTGTTCTGTTCTTTCATGGAATTCTTATATTAGTGACTGTTGGCGATTATTTTTTTCAAGGTAATTGTTCGTATTTACAGGTATAAATTGATGCTGCCTGGAAATACGATGTAGGTATAGTTTAAACAATTAAAAGTTTATGTTGAAAGCGTCTCTTGGAACTATTACAGCTGCCCAAATATGTTATATTGTCAAAGTCGTACCCATGGTTATGAAAAATCCTATGTTTCACGTTAAAATAAACTCACTATATATATATATATATATATATATATATATATATATATATATATATATATATATATATATATATATATATATATATATATATATATATATTAAAATAAACTCACTATATATATATATATATATATATATATATATATATATATATATATATATATATATATATATATATATAGTGAGTTTATTTTAACGTGAAACATAGGATTTTTCATAACCATGGGTACGACTTTGACAATATAACATATTGGGGCAGCTGTAATAGTTCCAAGAGACGCTTTCAACATAAACTTTTAATTGTTTAAACTATACCTACATCGTATTTCCAGGCAGCATCAATTTGACTCCAATTAACAAATTCAAATGTTGCTACCTGGAAAAACTGCTGTTATACCTGTAAATACGAACAATTACCTTGAAAAAAATAATCGCCAACAGTCACTAATAAGAATTCCATGAAAGAACAGAACAATGAAAAAACAAAACATGAAAAAACAGAACATGAAAAAACAGAACATGAAAAAACAGAACAATAACAAAAGGGAACAATGAAGAAACAGAACACTGAAGAAACAGAACAATGAAAAAGAGAACAGTGAAAAAAACAGAACACTGAAAAAACGGATCGAAGGAAAGTTCTTCGAAAGGAAAATTCTTCGAATAGCAATTCTTCGAAAGGAAAATTCTTCGAAAATAAAAGATATTATATTTTTTGTTAACTACGAAACATCGCCTAAGGATAAACTGATTTTCTAAAAATAAAAGATATTATACGAAACAACACTGAGTATAGTTCATCGCGAGGATACTTAATCGCCAAAAAATTAATTTCAATCATACCTACCTAATTCATGACCTATAAATTCTTCGTTGCAGACCAATAAATCACAATTTCACAATATTCACTCTAATTGAACTGTACTAAATAAAGAACCTAATACCCTTCTTGAGTCCCACATACTCGGTTTTGGTAGAAACTCTGATTGAACTGAACTAAATAAAGAACCTCTTACCCTTCTTGAGTCCCACATACTCGGTTTTGGTACAAACTCTGATTGAACTGAACTAAATAAAGAACCTCTTACCCTTCTTGAGTTCCACATACTCTGTTTTGGTACAAACTCTGATTGAACTGAACTAAATAAAGAACCTCTTACCCTTCTTGAGTCCCACATACTCGGTTTTAGTACAAACGCTGATTGAACTGAACTAAATAAAGAACCTTTTACCCTTCTTGAGTCCCACGTACTCGGTTTTGGTAGAAACTCTGATTGAACTGAACTAAATAAAGAACCTCTGACCCTTCTTGAGTCCCACATACTCGGTTTTGGTACAAACTCTGATTGAACTGAACTAAATAAAGAACCTCTTACCCTTCTTGAGTTCCACATACTCTGTTTTGGTACAAACTCTGATTGAACTGAACTAAATAAAGAACCTCTTACCCTTCTTGAGTCCCACATACTCGGTTTTGGTACAAACTCTGATTGAACTGAACTAAATAAAGAACCTCTTACCCTTCTTGAGTTCCACATACTCTGTTTTGGTACAAACTCTGATTGAACTGAACTAAATAAAGAACCTCTTACCCTTCTTGAGTCCCACATACTCGGTTTTAGTACAAACTCTGATTGAACTGAACTAAATATAGAACCTCTTACCCTTCTTGAGTCCCACATACTCGGTTTTGGTACAAACTCTGATTGAACTGAACTAAATAAAGAACCTCTTACCCTTCTTGAGTCCCACATACTCGGTTTTAGTACAAACTCTGATTGAACTGAACTAAATATAGAACCTCTTACCCTTCTTGAGTCCCACATACTCGGTTTTGGTACAAACTCTGATTGAACAGAACTAAATAAAGAACCTCTTACCCTTCTTGACTCCCACATACAACAAAGAGATTCTAACATTAACATTAACAATAATTTAATCAAAATAGTTACATTTTTTATTTAGAAAATCAGTTTATCCTTCCTTAGGCGATGTTTCGTAGTTAACAAAAAATATAATATCTTTTATTTTCGAAGAATTGCTATTCGAAGAATTTTCCTTTCGAAGAATTGCTTTTCGAAGAACTTTCCTTCGAAGAATTTGCTTTCGAAGAATCTTCCGGATACCGAAAAAACAGAACATTGATAAAAGAGAACATGAAAAAACAGAACACATAATCTAATCTATGCTAACAAAACCCTTCTTGAGTCCAACCGAACTCCGTTTTTGTGACATAAACTAATCTATGCTAACAAAACCCTTCTTGAGTCCAACAGAACTCCGTTTTTTGACAAACTAATTAATGCTAACAAAATCCTTCTTGAGTTCTGTTTTGTCATTGTTATGTTTTTTCATATTCTGTTTTTTCATGTTCTGTTTTATCAATGTTCTGTTTTTTCAGTGTTCTGTTTTTTCACTGTTCTCTTTTTTCATTGTTCTGTTTTTTCATTGTTCTCTTTTTTCATTGTTCTGTTTTTTCATTGTTCTGTTTTTTCACTGTTCTGTATTTTCATGTTCTGTTTTTTCATGCTCTGTTTTTTCATCGTTCTGTTTTATCCGGTCACCAATATAAGTTGCCTCTACAAATTTTGTTTCTTGATTCAAGCAATCCTATGACTCAGCATGAAAAGAAAATTCTATAAAATATTAAGAAAATTAAAGATTCCTGAGAAATTCGTGAGAATTGTTGAAATGACATTAACGAAAACAAAATGTAAGATAATGGTAGAGGGAAAACTGTCTAGAGGCTTTAGTGTGATACGAGGTCTGAAACAAGGTGACCTCTATTATCCTTTATTGTCCTGATGTTTAGTTTAATACTAAATTTAATGAAAATCGACCAAGGTGTACGTTTGCTATCAGTAAATTTAATTAATTTTTAACAAGAACTTCGAAGTTGAATAACGTGTAAACGGAACACTTCTACATACAATTAAATCGTCGTATTTTAGACTCTGTGATTATGCCATGGTCACTTAGTTTAGAGACGCTCTGTATAATATGTAGCCTTGTTACATTTATTTATTTGAGCTATTATTATTGTGTATTCAATTGATTTAATAATTTTGATATGTAGGTACCTATTAATATTGTAAAACATTAATTATAGTAATTAAAACAACATTACCTTATCGAATAAATAATAACATGTTGTTAAAAACTGGACTTCTATTAACGAGTTTATTTGACAAAGATAAAATATTTGGTTCATGTATACAGTATTATCTTACTCTCCTCTTTACAAAACGCAGCGTTCTACAAAAATTGGATCCAGTAGCATTCAAATTAGAATTACGTAAGTATGTTGTTATAAAGGATTTTATTCAAAATATTGAAATAATAAAAATCTAGTACCTTATAAGAAATTATTTTAATTCGTTATCTTTCATATGGGTAATAATAACATAGTGTTAACAGCATTTTTCAACGAATGTGAAAATGCCTCTTATTTACCCATTTCATGTGCAAAGATGCCAAGTGTGGGTCAAGCCATCCAAAAATTACGGTGTAAATGCATGATTTAATTTAATTTATCAAATCAAGTATCATTGGAGAAGGGTAATTACCTCCTATACACCCTCTTGTATTCTGCATCTAAATTTATAAACAATATTAATTTTGCATGCTTTATAACAGCTGAAATTAAACATAAAATATTGAATATTAGCTATTTATAGTCCAGTCAAATTCGATCATATTTTGTCGTTTTGTGGAAAAAATTAGTAGAAAGCTGGATTTTGGTATATACTTTCCCAATACCTTTATCAACAACATGCTAAAAGTCTCAATCGATTGGACTGGAGCTTCATCCGCCATTTTGAAAAAATGGCCGCCGTCTATTGTTTTTAATTTTTATCTCGTAAATGATTAATATTACGAAAAAACAGTTAGTAACAAATTGTAGAGCACAAAATTTGCTTTAAAATGGTATAAATATTTTTTCTGAAAGTGGTAGTTTTCGAGAAAATCGTGAAAATGTAATTTGAAAAACACGATAAATTTTGATCAAGTAGTAGTTTATGTCTTATTTTACGAAAACGGCTGTAATTTTTTTATGAATAAAAATATGGATTTCCGGTTTGCAGAATCTAATTTCCTGAATACTCTTCTATGAGTAAAATTATTTTCAAATTTTTTGACGCACGGGTTTAGTCACAACTTAAGGATCTTCTTACAAAAGTTAAACAAACATTTTTTTTTATTTTACGTTTTGGTGTTTAATTTACCGTAACTTCTAAATGGAAAAAGTTATTGACATCGGGATTTCTCCATACGATTCTCTATAAAATATATATATATATATATATATATATATATATATATATATAGTATACATATTTTACAGAAAAATGTGAAATTTAATGAAAGAAACCGGAAGACAATATTTTTATTCATTCAGAAGTTACAGTTAATTAAACACAAAAATAACGAAAAAATTTCTCAACTTTCATTTTTTTGAAAAAATTGCTAATTTTAGAAGTGTCATATCTCGGAAACTAAAGGACGTACAGAGCTTAAATTGGTTTTAAATTGTTGCAAATTCATTGCTTTCATTTTGTATAGAGTGGTCATGTCGGCAGGATGCATAGCTTCCGAGATATAAGCAAAAAACCGAAAAATGAGACTTTCAAACCCTCCGCCACACCACGGCTTAAGGGCTACGGGCGGGGACTTTTAATATGTTCACCTCCTAACTAGTCCAAACAAAGTTACGAAGTCAAAAATTGTGTTCCAAGCATTTCCCTCTATACCTTTTTTTGAGCATTCGTTGCCTGGACTAATATATATATATATATATATATATATATATATATATATATATATATATATATATATATATATATATATATACTCGAAATCTTGATAGAAAGTATCATACCTCCGCGGTACGAAATGAGTCGCTTTACGCTTGAGCAACCTTGGGAAATATTGCAAATTTATTTCCAAAGTGAAGTTTTTTACAGAGCCATGGTAACCGACTTTTTTATACTGAAGGTTAATGTAATTAATTTCGAAATTAATGTTTTTAGTCATAGGACACCTTTTATAACATAAGAAGATGCAAAAATACACACAACACAATAATAAAATATAGGGTGTTCCATTTGAAAATGACGAGTTATAGCCATTTGAAATTGAGTAAATTTGATTCTCTTTACTGAACACCCTGTATAATAACATTAAAAAAAAGTTATGTCAGAACAAAGAGTATAGTTACAGTTGTACAGAAAAAAAAATTCATAATTTTTACTATTAAAATAACTTCAGTACGCCTTTATAAAACAATACGTGTATTCGGCTTTTTTTAGAGAAAAAATTGAATAACTTGGCAACGCCACGGAAAACTAAAATGAAATTCATATGTTCGTATAGGTAAGTAAAATACAATTCAAAATATATAAAAATATATAGGGTGTTTCATTTAAAAAACGACGAACAGTTATTGCCAAGTCGTTATGCAACACCCTGTATATGTGAAAATTATTTTAAGTTATGTTCCTTGAGTAGACGAGAAATTCTGTTAAAAAATTTATGCTGTATTTTTAACGACAAGGGAGATATCGACGACGGGCATTTCGATGACTCACCCTGTATATATACATATACAGGGTGTAACACGAAATGCGGGCCATAGGCGTTTAACATGGTAAATCAGTTTTTCCGTTCGCGCTATGAACAAATGCGTAACGCTTTAAACGTCAATGTCAGAATAATAGATTGTCAAAACCATTTATACGTAGGTACCAGGATTAAAGAATAATATTAGGTTTGCCGACATGATCTTTTCTAGCGGTCAGAATGTGTAATGACCGCTATGTGTCTCTAGTAGTATCGTCGGATGCCATAAGCACGGTCATGTGACGTCATTAAAATTCAGCTAGTCTGATAACTGTCAAAGTCAAGACGTGCTCATCTCACATTAAATAACTATTATTTTTAAAAATATAGGATATATTGCGAAAAACACATATCAGTATCTAAGATTGGTATATGTTATTCTATGTAAATATTTGGGCACAAAATACTGTGTTATTTATCTTATTAGTTCAAAATGACTTGGAAGTTTTGGCGGGAACGCATAATTTAGCTGTTTTTCGGTATATAGATATTAAATAATCAGAGCAAATGAGCTTAGAAATAATTTTATAAGTATATTTTACAGTGTGAAGCAGAAAAGTTGTTTCAATAGCAAATAGATTTGACATTATTGCTATTTGAAAGAAAAAAAGTTAGGTTAACATGTTTTATTATTTAAATTTTTAGTTGATTTGCATTATTTACATGATATTTGTTAATAAACTATCAAAATTCGCACTTACGGAATCATGTTTGCCTACTTTTATGAATTTGTTAATTGATAATGGTGTTATTATTTTCATTAATGTGGTAATGTAGATTCTTCTGATTGTCACAAAGTTGGTTTTACACGAGATGTATCATTATTATTATCCTTTTCAGAATTAACGTATAGTGATAATGTTTATTATCCTATATTTTAGATAAAATCGTCCACACATGCTGGCTACAATGATCACTAATTATTTCTTTAAATATGGATTGGTATGAAATCTTCTTGCAAGACTTTACAGATCACAGTGTTCACACAAAAGTGAATCACGTTTTTTCGAAATTAATCGGAGCTGCTTTTGCTAGTGTAGAAATTTTCTGCGTGCCAAAGCCTTCGACAAAAAACCCGTCCACATATGAAGAAACTAAAGTAATATAATCTAGATCATTATTGTAATTGAAGTCCTTCTTTGTGGACTGATTTTTCTAAAGCACAAGATAATTAAAAATATAACTATACGCCAATTATGAAAACTGATACCTCTTATATTGGTCATAATTTTATTAAAAAGGACAGCATTTGACTTTCGAAAAGATATTAATAAATAGACGTCATTTGCATGGAAGATAATAACATCTTTTAAACATCCAGAATGGAGGACATAAGACACGTATGTGACGTCTTTGTGATTACATTTGGATCAGACGTTTTAAAGACATGGGCATTATAAAGACGTCTCAACGACTTATTTATGTTGTATGGGTATCATCTTCCTGAGAATGTTTCGCACATAAGTACTGAGTCTCTGCTGGACGTGCTAGACGATCTTTGCGCGGTATGGCTCGTATTCAGCGCTGTAACATTTCGGGATAATTTGGAGCTTTAAATATGAGACTTTCTCTTTATTTGTTTTATATCTCGAAGTACAATTTGGTATAAAACAATGCCGATTTATACTCATTACGCTTTGAGTTATTTCACAGCAATATTTACCTGATTCATTTTTTTAACCTTAAATGTACTTTATATTTCACATATATTTTTATAATACTACATAAAGCACAAATTATTTAATATCAAAAATTGTATTAAGTGACAGAAAGTTCCCACGCAAATATTTGAGCATCGAATCGGGCAGCTCCTGACCAGCAGAGACACCTAGAAACACCTATGAACTTGTTACAACTTCTGACCGGGGTTGTCAATGAAAAACATAGCCAGTCGGTAAACCTAATTATTCTTTAACCGTGGTAGGTACTAATAATTTGACGTTTAAAACGTTACGCATTTGTTCATCTCCTGTTTTTAATTCCATGGCTGGTACTATTAATTCGCTATTCCGTGTATTTTCAAATTTGAGTTCTGCAGTTATAAAGCAACCAAAATAAATTTTGTTTACTGATCCGGATGTAGAATTTTATGCTCAACAACATTTATTTGAAACATTTTTGTCTAAAATAATTAGGGAAGCAATGCGAACGGAAAAACTGATTTACCATGTTAAACGCCTATGGCCCGCATTTCGTGTTACACCCTGTATATATATATATATATATATATATATGTATATATATATATATACATATATAATATATATATATATATATATATATATATATATATATATATATATATATATATATATATATATATATATATATATATATATATATATATATATATATATATATATATATATATATATATATATATTATATATGTATATATATATATATATGTATATATATATATATATATATATATATATATATATATATATATATATATATACATATATAATATATATATATATATATATATATATATATATATATATATATATATATATATATATATATATATATATATATATATATATATATATATATATATATATATTTCAAAAAAAGCGGTACATAGGTATTTAACATGGGAAAACTGTTTATTGCTCGCCATTGCCTCCCAAATTATTTTCAGACCGTGATACTGATAACTAAAAAAAATTAGGATATTATGTTTATATTACTTTGTCTGCTATGAAATTAATAGATGATCACGTAAAAATTGCATACCTCTGTCTCGTTCATAAAATTCGACTATCTGGTTCTCCTTCCTATTTGCATAATAAATTAGTTAATAAAGAATATAATTACTCTCTTCGAATCAAAGATTTGTATATTGTACCATCTTTTAACAAAAGCAAATTTAAAAGTTCATTTTCGTACTTAGCACCCTCACTATATAATGACATCCCGCAATGTTTGAAGTCCCTGTTTATAAAATGTTTTAAATATCATGTAAAAAATATGTTCTAATGTCTAAATTGTATCCAAAAACAGTGATTGTGATTTATAGTATTGTATTAAGACCTAGATTGTATATTTTTTCTGAGCAACTAAATGATCTTGGTGTATATTTTTGCAATTCTATATGTATTTTAATATTATTGTATTTCATTCAATGTATGGTTAGGTGGAAGAACAGCCTTGGCTGAACCTCGCCTTTGACTACAAGTCAATAAAGATTTATTATTATTATTATTATTATTATCCCATTCCCCCACCACTACAGTTTCTTTGGTGTAGTGGGTAGCGCTTGCGCTCCAGGATAAAATATCCGAGAAAATATCTGGGGTTCGAGACCGACTTGTGCAAAGTAATTTTAATAATTATTTATTTTGTTTTTTTTTAAATAAGTTAATTTTAGATAATTAAATCATAATTTTTATTGATTATTGTTTTTAGTAATAACATAAAAGAAACTATTCAAGAAAATAATATACAAAACACGAAAAAGGAACTAATTAGGAACAAATTGCTAAATTTAGAGTTAACAACAAAACAAAATATAGCCTAAAATTATAATAAATGTTCGAACAAATCGCCATTTTGTGCTAAACAATATCCCAATCTTTTTTTTTTTTTTATATCAATTTTATTATTTACGATCTGTACATTTGGACAATTAGTAAATGTTCTAATTACAGTGTCATGCGGGATTAATGCCCATTGGCAAGTGTCCCATATATCTATTTATTATAAAATATTTTTGATTGCAGTCATATGAATCTATATGGGATATCGAGCGTTTTGTATCTTTTTAATCTATATGTGTCTTGACTGTTGTCTAGAAGATTCACAGCACTGTGGTTGGGGTGGTTTTCTAGTCTCTTCAGGTATTTTTCTGTGACTGCTTTTGCTTCTTCTTTTACTGTGCGCATATTTAAGTCGTTGTGTATTGCATCGTTTGTTATGTACCAAGGAGCCTTTGTTATTACTCTGAGAGCCTTTGATTGAAATCTTTGTATAATTTGTAGATTTGAAGCACTAGCTGTTCCCCATAATTGGATGCCGTAGGTCCAAATTGGTTTCAGAGCAACTTTGTAGATCAACAATTTGTTTTCCATCGATAGTTTCGATCTTGGACCTAGCATCCAGTATAGTTTTTGAAACTTTATGTTTAGCTGTTTTCTCTTTGTTGTAATATGTTTTTTCCATGTACCGCGTCTTTCGAGTGTCATTCCTAGGTATTTTGCATTTTCTGCTTGAGGAATTGGATTATTATTTAAATAAACTTGAGGGCAAGTTTCTTTTCTTGTAGTAAAGGTGACATGAACTGACTTACTTTAGTTGACTTTGATTCGCCATTTTTTCAGCCAGTCTTCGATGTGAATAAGGTGTTCTTGTAGTACTGCTGATGCGATTTGTGGATCACTATTTTTTGTTAGAATTCCCGTGTCGTCTGCGAAGGTGGCTGTCATGATATGTGGGGATGTTGGAATATCTGCTGTGTATAACAAGTATAGAATGGGCCCTAGGACACTGCCTTGTGGTACGCCCGATGTGATTTGATATGTTTGAGAATATTCGTTATTGTGTTTTACTTGATAGAACCTTTCAGTGAGGTAGGACTTGATGATTAGATATAAGTTGTTTGGTAACATTAGTTTTAGTTTGCATAACAACCCATCGTGCCAAACTTTATCAAAGGCTTGTGTGATATCGAGGAATGCTGCTGAGCAGTATTTCTTCTCTTCTAGTGATTCATTGATGATTTTTGTCACTTTGTGAATTTGTTCTATTGTGGCATGTCTGTTTCGAAACCCGAATTGGTGTTCTGGGATTAGATTATTCTTGGTTAGTGTCGGCTTGATTTTTTTGAGAAGTAGCTTTTCAAATACTTTCGATAGGATTGGTAGTAGACTTATGGGTCTATACGATGTGACCTCATTTACAGGTTTTCCGGGTTTCGGTATCATTATTATTTGAGCATGTTTCCATTGGGCAGGGAAATAGTTTAATCTGAGAATGGCGTTGAATATATAGGTGATTAATTTTATTGTTTTATTCGGCAGTTCTTTTAGTATTTGTCCTGTTATTAGGTCATAGCCGGGAGCTTTTTTGGTACTTATATCATTCAGAATTGTTTCTTGAATTTCGGCCATGCTGATGTTTTTAACTGGGGGCAGTAACTGGTTAGGGTAATTTAAGATTTCATATATTTCTTGTTCTTCATCATCTGTGATTTCTTTTGGATAAGGTTTAAAGACCTCTGCAAGATGTAGTGCGAATACTTCGCATTTTTCCTGATCGCTTTTTGCCCAGGAGTTGTCAGTTTTCCTGATTGGAGGTACGTGTTGTTTGGGTCGTTTCAGGGATCTTGTTGCTCTCCATAACGAGTATTCAGTAGCTTGCGTTGCAGTAAGGTTGGAGAGGTACTCTTGTGTGTTATTGTTGTTCCACTCACGTAACAGGTTCTTCAGGTTTCTGGCTGCTTCGTTGAATCTTGTTTTGTCGTTTGGGTTTCTAGAGTTTTGCCACTTTCTGCGAAGTTTTTCTGCTATTTTCTGTTTCAGGTAGTTTGGGTAGCATATTGTGTCAGTTTTTTGGCTATTGGTTAATGGCGTCGATTTCCATGCCGCTCTTTGTATTATTTGCACTAAATGTTCTGTTGCGTCATCGATGTCCGAGTTGCATTTTAATGGTATTTTTAGGTTGGTGCTTTCTTCTAAGATATCTCGAAATGTGTCCCAGTCGGTGTGTTTGTTACATAGAATTGGAGGTTTAGGAGTTGATTTAACTTGAGTGCTGAGGAATACGATAACTGGTGTGTGATCAGATGTGAGGTCTAGTGTTGATTTTGAATGAATATAGTTTCGTGTTATGTTTTTTGTGACACAAAAATCTATGAGGTCCGGGATTTTGTTTCTATCAGTAGGCCAATAGGTGGGTTCTCCCGTCGATGTATAGGATAGTTGGTTATTTTGTATTGTTTTAAGCAGTTCTCGACCACGTGGTGTTGTTAAGCGTGATCCCCATGTGGTATGCTTTGCGTTGTAGTCGCCTCCTGCTATGAAGCGATTTCCAAGAGTGGCAAAGAATGTCTGGAATTCTATTTCTTTTATGTTAAATTTAGGTGGGCAGTAGATAGCTGATAGTGTGATTGGTCCCGTCCAATCTTCAACAACAATACTTGTGGCTTGTAAGTGGTTCATGCAGTATTCAGGTAGGACAAAGTGTTTTATTGAGTTTTTTATTATTATGGCTGTTCCTCCATGCGCCGTCTCGTCTGGGTGTGTTGTGTTGTATGTAATGTAGTGTGGTATTTTGAAATAAGTTATAGGTGTAAAGTGGGTTTCTGACACTAGCATTATGTCTATTTGGTTGTTATTAATAAAGGTTTTTATCTCTTGGTTATGTTTAGCCAAACCATTAGCATTCCAATGTGAAATTTTTAGATTGTACGCTAACATTATATTTTTGTTAACAGGTTTGTCAGAAGGTTTAGCATTGTGTCCATTCTATCTAGCAGTTTTTGCATCATTTGTTCTAATTTATCTGATTTTGTTTCTTGTGTTTGCGGGTTTGTTTTGTTGTCAATGTTTGTGTCTTGTGTTGCTTGCGCGTATGATGTACTTGGGTTGACTGGTTGCGATTGCGAATTTCTTGGTTGATTTGGTGGTTGCGGTGGAGTTCTTTCTCTTGTAGGCGGGAATTTTCTTTTTTGTATTTCCTTATAGACGACACATCCTTTATAATTGGCCGGGTGTTTTCCTTCGCAGAGGGCACAGGTAGCTTCAGTATTTTTATCTTTTGTGCAATCTTTGGTAAGATGATTTTTAGCGCATTTGACACATCGAGGTTGCTTATTACAATATGCTTTGGTATGTCCATAGCACTGACATCTCATGCATTGCGGTATTTCTTTTTTCGTGTGTGGCGGTTCGATTTGCACTTTTGTGTGTTGTAGGAACTCGATGTCGTAGATATCTTTGTTGTTTTTATTTTGCTGGAGTTCCACATAGAATAGTGGTAGAGGTATTTTACTAATTTTTTGTTTGATGTTGAAGATGTTGGTTACTTTATGTCCTTTGGTTTCGATTTCCTGTTGGAGTTGTTCTGTATCTGTTGAGTGGTGCAAGTTTCTTATGACCACCCTGTAGCTTCTCTGCTCTTTTAATTGGTATGTATGGTGTTGTACTCCTTTCTCCTTTAGAGTTTTACTTATTTTCCTGTAGTTTTCCGTGTTGTTTGGTTGCAATTTAACTTGACGGTTTCCAATTGTTTTGAGGACGTAATTATCTTTTATTGAATTTTCAATAATTTCAATAAGTGGTTTGACGTCTAGGATTCCAGGTATGAATATAGGTGGTGGTTTAAGAATTTTTGGTGTATCTTTGGTATTGTTATGTGTTTCTTCGTTATTACCACTTAGGGTTTCATACCTGTTGCTGATAGGGATTGTCTGGGAGGTGAAAGGTTTTTTCTTGACATTTGGGTCTTCTTCTGGTTGATCGCTAGAGTTTCTTTTTTTGTTTCGCGGATTGACCTGTTGCCATTCCATTGGGGGTTCTACACGTGGGCCAATCGGCCTACATGTAGGGTATTTTTGTGTTCTTATATTATTAGGTGTTAAAGCACTTCACTTCAATTTAATGTTTGTGGTATGCTGTAGTTACCTATTGTAACGTAATTATCACTTAATTAATCACTGGTTTTGTAATCACACTGAGCGTTTGCGACACGTCCGTTCGCTTCGACGAGCAGTGAGAGACTATCCCAATCTGTTATAAAAACTTTCTCGTACATTATGAAGTTGACGATTGTTAATTTTTTGGGATTCAATTATTATTTGTTCTTTTAGCTCGTCGATGTTGTTGTACGTATTTTTATAAATTACGGACTTTAAATGGAACCAAAGAAAAAAATCACATGGGGTCAGATCTGGTGATCTTGCTGGCCAATATATTGGCCCAACCCGTCCGATACAACAATGGTTTGTTGATTTGATTGTCATATTTTTCAACAATGGTTTGTTGATTTGATTGTCATATTTTTCATGTTAATGTTAATGTTAATTTTTATTTTATTAAATATTGGATGTATAAAAATTGTAATTTAATTTTAAATTATTAATAAAAGTAATTAAGAGGAATCCCCACTAGCCTTGAAGGTCCATTTAACGAATGAAGCGATGCCGTCACAAACCATTGTTATCCATTGTGACGACATCGGTTGATTCGAGGAATGAACCATATTTAGCCAATTTGTACCGAAAAAGGGGTTTTGTTTTATACTAAATTTTGCAGTTACGTGCAAATGTCATAAAAAATACTTGCACTACATTGAAGTATAAGGTTCATACTTACTTTCTCTTGTTTTAAAATTTTAATTTAAGCCTCAATAAAATATCTACATTTAGTTAAAATATCGTAAAATATGCCTTATTTTGGATGTTATTATTTAATTAATAAGAATTTTAAAAAAATATTCAAAACAACAGAAAGACCCAGTAAGCATTAAACTTGCTATATTTCAGAAAAAAATTAAGAATGTTAATATAGGTAACTAATTATCAGTATAATACGAAACCATGTTTTACAAACCACTGGGGATTCCTCTTAATATGAAAATTGTTTTTTTATTTACCTGAAAATGATTTTATGAAAAATAACATTTATTTTAAAAATTATAATAGTCGGTCTCGAACCCCAGATATTTTATCCTTTTTTTTACTAGAGAAATTTCTTTATTTTCCATCCTTATTTACATGAGTCAGCTCTCAGCTGCGCTCTTCAATACATCTCATTCACATTCACAACAACATTCCTGGCTCAGTGCCGTACTATTATATTTTAGAAGGGCTTATTGTAGTAACATGATAAGCCACATACTTGCTGAAATCTATATTTTTCGTCTATTTCATTACGCAATAACATGGTAAGCCACACTATAAATGATTTGAGTACTACTCAATAGATGTAGCTACGAGTCACGAAAGTCATGTATTGCAATTTACATTTGTAGTGTTATTTATTTAATAAAACATGATAAGCCACATAAGATGGCTACCGGCATTCTGACACGTGCCAACAATAACATGAATTCTGAGGAAAGTACGAGTGATAGCGACGATTTTATTGAAGACAGTGATAATAGTGTGGTAGACAAAGACTATGTACCACCTAATGATGATACAGTTTCAGAAACAAGTGAGGTATGTATTTTATGTGGCTTGTCATGTTTTAGCAAAAAAATTAAGTATAATGTTTCGTGTGGCTTATCATATTTTTGTGATTCTTTTCTAGGATAATGTTTTGACTACACCCGCGAAATTAATAAGAATTAATGACAAATCACCACAGAAAACTCCAGCATCTCGTTGGAGACAGAAGAGAGATGAAAGTTATGCGCGAGTAAAGAGAAGAAAAAGGCGCAATTTAGGTCAAGAGTATGTTTCCGGAAAAAAAATGAAAACTGTTGAAGCACGTGAGTTGGGGTCTCCGTGTAGTTGCAAGAGAAAATGCAGACAGAAACTTAATAATACGCATGAAACTATTTTTACAAAATTTTGGGATCTAGGATCTTATGAACTACAAAACAGTTATCTTTTTGGGTGCATTCATGTGGAGAAAAAGAAAAGGTCTTACAAAAAAAAGCAGAAACGACAAGAATCTAGTAGAAAATTTACGGCTAAGTATATGGTTAATGTTGATAGTCAGTATGTAAAAGTTTGCAAAGTTGAGTTTATGAGCTTACACGGACTTCAAAATTCCCGAGGAAGAGTCGATCATATTGTTAACATGAAAACAAGTGGAGCAGTTGTTCCTGCAAAAGATGGTCGTGGTAAACATGAAAATAGACCAAATAAACTTACTGCTGAACAGAAAGGTTCTGTTAGAAATCACATCGACATGATACCAAAATATCAGAGCCATTATAGCAGAGCTAATAATATTGGGAAAACGTATTTGAACAGCGATATGACGATTGCCAGTCTGTACAAAGAGTACTATGTCCCTTGGTGCCACCAACAAAACATTGATCCTGTAAAGGAAAATGCGTATCGAAAAATATTTTGCACCGAATATAATATTGGTTTCAAATTACCAAAATCGGACACGTGCAAAACATGTGACGAGACGACTATCAAGCTCGATACTGCGAAACTAAACAAAGACGACCAAGAAGTTCAAAAGTTAACATCTTTTATAAATTTACATAAGGCGAGAGCTAAGGCAATGCAAGATTTGCTCAAATCTGAGACACAAAATTCAAAAATTAACACAAATAAAAAATGTGTTATAAGCTTTGATCTGCAACAAGCTATGCCTATCCCCAAACTAACCACTGGGCCTGCGTTTTACTGCCGTAAAATTTGGCTGTATAACCTCGGAGTACATAATTGCACGACCGGACAGGGACACATGTATGTATGGACAGAAAACCAAGCCAAACGTGGATCAGATGAAGTTGCATCTGTGTTACTAAAATTTCTAGATAATATAACCGATGTTGAAGATCTGATTATTTTGGCTGCAACTAGTTAAAGAGAAAAAAATTTAAAACGATTACCCATCACTTTCTAGTGACTGGTCATACTCATTTGCCATCCGACAGGGATTTCGCCTTAATAGAAAAAAGACACAGAAGATATGATCAGGAAATATATTCTCCAGAAGGTTGGCATAAGGTAATGAAAGATGCAAACAGCAAGAATCCATTTGTCGTTACAGTTATGGAACAAAATAATTTTTATAATTTCGAACCCATTATGGCAAGTATTAATAAACATGCCCGCACTACTGATAAGCAAAATTTGGATTTCTCAGGTGTATATACATTCCATTTTAAAGCTGAAAATACAAAATCATTCTTTGTAAAACACACGGTAAATGGAGAATACAAAGAAGTATATATTTTTAAAAAAGGTAGACCTACATCCACACCTTTTGGAGAGCTAGAAAGAAAATACACAGAACAGGTGAAAATTGCAGATAATAAATTACGCAACGTAAAATCCTTACTTCCATATATTCCTCCAATTTATTATCCTTTCTACAACGGATTGGCGTCTATGGACACCCAGATTGAAGAAGATGATGTAGAAGTCCTTGAATAAGTAACCTTAAGTATTTTTTTAAGTTTTTTCCTTTTTCAATAAATTTAAATTGTGCAATAATATGACAAGTTATGTTATTAAATTATTGTATTAATTAAGTTATAGAAAAATATGATAAGCCACATTATTTTTGAATAAAATTTGTTTCTAAGGCCTTTACTTGATTTTTTTTCTTCCATTAAAGTATACGAGTACGTGTTAGTAATCTACTTAAAACACCTTATAAATATAGTAAGAAGTTCAAATGACTGAAACCCTATTTTATAGATTTTTTCAAAACTTTAAAGCCGTTTATTTCGAATATCTTGTTTTGTGGCATATCACGTTATTACAATAAGCCCTTCTTTTTATTTATTTAACATGTTTAAATGCAATTAATCTTATTTTACGATGTGTGTGTGTGGAAATTAATGTGTATAATTTAAAATGTGTAGTGTAGGTGTTTGGGGAAAAACTATGAAAAAACCCTCTTAAAATATTTTATCCTGGAGCGCGAGTGCTACCCACTACACCCGACTACACTAAAGAAACTGTAGTGGTGGGGGAATGGGATAAGTAATATAAACATATCCTTATTTTTTTTAGTTATCAGTATGTTTTTCCTAAATGTGCACAAATTCAACATTGATTGATGAAGAAACTCATTCTTTACAATTGTGTAAAATTTCACGGTCTGAAAATAATTTGGGAGGCAATGGCGGGCAATAAACAGTTTTCCCATGTTAAATGCCTATGTACCGCTTTTTTTGAAACAGCCTGTATATATATATATATATATATATATATATATATATATATATATATATATATATATATATATATATATATATATATATATATATATATATATATATATATATATATATATATATATATATATATATATATATATATATATATATATACAGGGTGTTCATTTTAAGTGGCGCACCATTGCTATCTCGAGAAGTATAAGAGGTACGAAGTTGGTTAAATTAGCAAACAATTTCTATTTTATATGACTACTTTAACGAACGAAAGAAAAAAAAATTTAGACCAGTGGTTCTCAAACTACGGGGTGCAACTTTCTTATTTCAAATGGGGACCTATTTTTTTTATTTGCCTATTCGATTCAATATTTTTTTCTGAATTCAACGAGATATTAGTTTTATACCCTTGCATAACAAAAACATGAGAAAAACGCTATTGAAAATTATGATAATTTAATTAAAATCTGAGTGTTACAAGAGTGCTATGGAAGAAAACAATTGAATATTTGTTTCATATTAATTGTTATTTGATAATGAAAAAGATTCTTTGATTTTAATTAAGAGATCAGGACCGCTACTGAGTGTATGAGTTCAAGGTACTAAGTAGTCAGTAGGGTACAATGTGGAGGTAACTACGGACACGTGTTTCGACCTTATTTGGTCTGACCAGTGTAGTATACTAGAATCTTTTTCACTAACAATTAATATGAAACAAAATATTCAATTATTTTCTTCCATAACACTAACTAACAATAAGATTTTAATTAAATTATCATAATTTTCAATAGCGTTTTTCATATGTTTTTGTTATGCAAGGGTATAAAACTAATATCTCGTTGAATTCAGAAAAAAATATTGAATCGAATAGGCAAATAAAAAAAATAGGTCCCCATTTGAAATAAGAAAGTTGCACCCCGTAGTTTGAGAACCACTGGTCTAAAAAATGTTTTCTTTCGTTCATTAAAGTAGTCATATAAAATAGAAATTGTTTGCTAATTTAACCAACTTCGTAACTCTTATAGTTCTCGAGTTAGCAATGGTGCGCCACTTAAAATGAACACCCTGTATATATATATATATATATATATATATATATATATATATATATATATATATATATATATATATATATATATATATATATATATATATATATATATATATATATATATATATATATATATATATATATATATTTTAAGGTAATCGCGACTGCAATTAGTTAAGGAAGCAAGAGTAGTGGGTGTGACAGTCAAAAGTTGGCCAAAAATTTAAAGTAGACTCTTTAGAATTTGTCAAGCTTTCGATTTATTTTAAATCTTCATCAGGACACTGTAACAATGTTGATATTATAATAAAAATTTTATACAAAATTTTATAGTGTAATCTCAGACTTACATAGTGTTGAGGTTAGTTTAAGAAAAGCATCTGATGTATATTAGAATTTTGACAAATGTCGTCAACATTGGTAAAAAAACACATTATATTAACAATAGAACAAATTTTGTACTAGTTAAGATCAAACAAAATAATTTTGAGAATATTTGCCACAAAAAAATGGTAGGACGGTAACTGCGTGATCAGGTGTTCGATCACTGAAAAATGTATGTCAAGTAATGGCTACCAGTTTTTGCCGCGTTTTTAGCTGGAAGAAAACTTCTTCTTGATATTTAGACAACAAAGAATACGTAGTTACAGGAACTGTCACTAGGTTGAAAAGGAACAGTTTAGAAAAATTTTTGAAATTAAAATCGCCAAGGAGCAACTTTAACCAACTCCATCATTTTGTACATTTTGAATTGATGTATTGTGAATGTTTTTAGATTCGGCTAATTTTAATAAATAAATGTATATCTGGCTCAAACCATCAACGTCTGTTCTTTTATTCATAGTGTTAGTTTTATTATTTATGTGGTACATCTCTAGGAAAGTACGTTTAATGATATTTTTTTCCACATCTAAAATACTGGCTTGTTCGTATGCAATATTATGTTTGGTGCTGTGGTGATGTTCCGCTAAAGCACTGCTATGTGGTTTTAAGCGACAATCACTTTTATGTGAAATAATTCTACTTTTTAGGTGGTTACACGTTTGACCTACATAACATAAATCGCAGTCATTACATGGTATACAATAAACTACGTTAGATTGTAATTGAACTGGTGTTGGGGTTTTTAATTTTGAAAAGACCGATTTGACAGTCGTACAACTTCTATTGGCAATTTTTACTGAATCGTCATGTAATATTTTTTGAATTTTCGGTGTTAACTCTTCGATATAAGGTAAGGATGCATACTTTATACGCTGGTTTGTCTCTTGTTCAGCAACAACCCGGGTTGTTGGTTGATTATTTTGAGTGACATTGAAAAGTAAATTGTTAATCAAATTTTTTGGGTAAGCATTTTGCAGTAACACATCTCTCAACCTAATTAGATTTTTATGATGATGTTGGTGGTGTGATATACGTAGAATTCTATTTTTTAGCCCTAGTATTACATTTATTTTCATTTGTTTTGGTTGTTGGGATTTGTAATGTATGTACCTCCCAGATGCAATTGGTTTGACGTACCAGTCTAGTGTAAGTAAACCACTTTGATCTCTACTAATTATTGTATCTAGGAAAGGTAGGCACATATTTTGTTCAAATTCAATGGTGAATTGTAATAATGGGCTAAACGAATTAAATATTTGCAGTATATTTTGTGTTTCACCAACGGGCACTGCACAAACAATGTCGTCTACAAACTTCTTTAAAAAGGTATCTCATAATCCAGTTTAGGAATACACTCATCAAGGAGTGCATCCATCACGTATTGAGCAATTATGGGGCTTATAATTGCACCCATCGGACTTCCAAGAAGTTGTTTATAGAACATACCATCATATGTACAGTAACTCGTGTCGAACACAAATTTAATTAGATCAATAAAATCCTTTTTATTGAGAGGTGTGTAACTGCGAATGTCTTTCCATTTGGTGGTAATACTCTCAATCGCCAACTGAACCGAAATGTTGCTGAACAACGAGACAACGTCCAAACTTATCAGGATATAATTTTCTGGAATTTTGAATTCATTAATAAAATCTGCAAAGTCAAACGAATCTTTTATGTAATAGTTGTTATATATATATATATATATATATATATATATATATATATATATATATATATATATATATATATATATATATATATATATATACCGGGTGTAACACCATACATGTATAGTATACATAGGCGATTAGCATTGCATTTCACATTTACGCAGATTCCTGCTCCCCATTCGTAGGAAAATGGTAAAGGTGTCAATCGAAAGGTAAAATTATTTCACACCAGATGCAATTTGTAATTTCGTTTTAAATTTCTTTTAAAGAACAATATTAGGAATTTCAAATTCGATATTTTCAAATCGAATCTTACATTTCTATGGTTGGATGAAATACAATCAACTTCTGTGAACGGGAGACAATAAACTGACTAACTGGGTTTGCTGAGTGGACTGTATTATCTTTATTTTGAATTATTTGTCGTCGTTACTTTATTTCTTTTACATTACACTTAGTTTTGCAATAACTGGACAAAACACATCTATTTTTACTTCCTTGTACGGAGTAAAAAGGAAGTATTGTAATCGCGAAAAATTTCGGTTCTCAGATTTTTACGGAAATATCCGTTTTGACCTTTTCTGAATCCATTATGACTAGTTTCGTCGTGACGTCTGTACGTACGTACGGACGGACGGACGTATGTATGTCGCATAACTCAAATACGGTTAGACGTAGAAAGTTGAAATTTTGTATTTAGGACTGTTATAGCATCTAGTTGTGCACCTCCTATTTTTGGTTTCAATCTACAAACCGGAAGTAGTACTTTTTTCAAATATTTCGATAAATATTTAATTTAAGACAAATTTTTTAATTTTAAATGAAAGATTATGTGATTATTACCTACAATCGGTATTTTATAAATATTTTTGTATCTGGTATCATTTAAGAATAATTTAGTATATATTTTTAATTTAGTATTTCGGTATCTTGTAGTCCATGATCGATTAACATTTGTTACGTTTGTTACTACGTAAAATTTAAATGATTATGACATGACAGTGACGATAGTAAAATATGCTTTATATCTTCTTGTGCAGTTTAAATAAAATGACTAAAATATATTTGTGAGTATAGTAGCAGTAGTAGTAGTACTTATATATTCATATATTTGTATAATAAGTTAAAAGAATAAAGTAGGTACCCGGGAGGTCTTGTGGTGGCCGCGTCAGATTTTTTATATTATTCTACATTTTAGTTATTTAAAAAAGTATGAACAGTTTAATAGGCGTACACAAGGAAGTCATGTGGTGTCCACGTCAGATTTTTCTATATCAACGTAACAATCTCACATGCATGTATATAACCTCAAATCTCTAAAGTTCCTAAGAAAGCCTGAGTTACACCACACCATCTTCGGTTACTTGAACACTAGGAAAGTCTGATTCACACAAACTTTCTATCATTGCTCGAACATTCCAGTCTCCTTGAAAGGCTGTAGGCCTTTCAATATCTTCTTGTGGCAGGAGACAGAGTTTGGAAATGGCCTTTTTTGTTAAACCATTTGTTGTCTTTACCGTTGCTACTCTGATGAAGCCATCTTTCCCAGGATGAACTCGTCACTCGTCCCAATGGCCAGTAAAGTGATGATTTTCAGTCATCAATTATGACGACTAAGTCTCCTTCTGTTATGTTTCTTGAAGGAGTCTTCCACTTGTTTCTTCTTTGAAGTTCTACGACATATTCTGTTGACCACCGCTTCCATATGTCTTGCTTGATTTTCATAACATGTTGCCATCTAGATAATGTATTTACTGGCATGTCGATGAGATCACGTTCTGGTAAACCTGCAAATGAGCTTCCTAACAGGAAATGAAATGGGGTTAGGACAGTAAGGTCATCTGGGTTTGATGTTATTGGTATGAATGGTCTACTGTTTAAGCACGATTCTATTTGAGTTAGTATAGTATAGTACTCTTCCGTTGTGCTACATATTTACCATTCTATTTTTACCACTCCAACTTTTACCACAGCATTTTTACCACCATTCTTTTTACCGCTATCCTGTTTTACCGTTAACTCATTTTTACCACTCAATTTTTACCACTCCAACTTTTACCTCTGCATTTGTACCACTATACTTTTTACCGCTATTTCGTTTTACCACTAATACATTTTTACCACTCCGTTTTTACCACTACAACTTTTACCACCATACGTTTTTACCGCTATTCCGTTTTACCATTAATAGTTTGTGGGGCTATAGTACGGTTTTGTTAGTGTAGTAAATACCAAAACCGAGTTTGTGGAGCTCTAGTACGGTTTTGTTAGCTTTGTTAGTGTAGCAAATACCAAAACCGAGTTTGTGGGGCTCTAGTACGGTTTTGTTAGCTTTGTTAGTGTAGTAAATACCAAAACCGAGATTGTGGGGCTCTAGTACGGTTTTGTTAGCTTTGTTAGTGTAGTAAAACAAAAACCGAGTTTGTGGGGCTCTAGTACGGTTTTGTTAGCTTTGTTAGTGTAGTAAATACCAAAACCGAGTTTGTGGGGCTTTAGTACGGTTTTGTTAGCTCTGTTAAAAAAGAGACGGTGGTTAAAATGGATTGGTAAAAAAACACGTTGGTAAATATGTTGGTGGTAAAAAGAATTAGTGGTAAAAATAGGGACGGTGGTAAAAATGGATTGGTAAAATAATACGTTGGTAAATACGTTGGTGGTAAAAATCGTACTCTTCAAATGTTAGTACAGTATTACCTATGACACGTTTTATGTGGTACTTGACAGACTTGCTGCCACCCAGAGGCCTTCCATGTGTGGTGATCTAGGTGGAATGAATTCCCAAGAAATATTTAAGGAACTCGTTGTATTTTGTATGGCATTGTTGACGTCTTCTTGAGCTAACATTTCATATAACTCTTGTATTTCTCGATTTGCACCGACGAAATTTGTGGCATTGTCGCTAAACAGTTTGGAACAACCTCCTCGACATGCAATAAACCGTTTGAGAGCATTGATGAACGCTTCTTTTGTCAAATCTGCTACTAGTTCTATGTGAACAGTCTTTGTAGCAAAGCAAACAAAAACCGCTCATTAAAAACGCTATTTTTATTAGATCGTTCGTTGAATTCCACCTTGTGGAAACGTCTATGTTTGTAGCGCGAACTGCAATATTTAATGCATCACAACAGCTTCGTAGCTTATTATTCCATTGCTCACTTCGTTTCAATTTGAGAAATAATATCCGTAATTTATTGACGGAAGTACTTATGTCGTATTGGTCAATATTAATATTTTCTAAATCTGTTTTATGTGGTTCAGCTTTTATAAGTTTTAATATATCCTGCACACCCAAATTTAAAATATGTGCTATACAGCGAAAATGGTGATCTTCTGCGACAAAATCTATTCCACTTTCTTGTAACAGTTTCGCTAATTCGTCCATAAACGTTGTGTTTACCGATGCGTTGTCTACAGTTATTCCTTGAATTTTTGTTTCAATTTTGAATTCTTTTATACAAGCCATAAACAAATTGGCAATATGTTTACGCGTATGATTTCCATTAGAAGGTATGAAATCTATTACAATAGATTGTAAATTCCAATTTTGATCTATGAAATGGGCAGTAATTCCATAAATAGATTTATTCGCAATTGAAGTCCAGCCATCAATTATTGTAAATGATATGTTAGAATCTTTTGATTAATTATTTGGCTAATAGCAACATTCATTGCATCATATCTCTGATCAACGTTTTTATGTAGAGTTGTTCTTTTAGGAACTTTTATTGTGTCGTTTAAAAATTTAAATAACTCTTGTGTTCTGCTGTCATCAAAGAAAGTATATGGTAAATATTTGACTGCTATACAATCTATTATCATCTCGTCAAACATTTTCTGAGTCGGATGTTTCTAAAAATGTAAATGTCTACAATGAAAACTTACATTAATAATTCTAAATTATTTCTATCATAAAAATTTAACTGACTATACTTAATAAAAATAACTGCATTATGATCACATTTTGATAAACATCATTAAGAAAATGCTAAAATTTGTTTATAGTAAAAGTAAAACCATTAAAGATCTTCATTGATAAAAGTATCAAATATTTAATTTATAATACTTAATAATTTTTTTAAATTAAATAACATATTGTATAAACCACATGAGATAAGAATGTTTATTCACTCGAAGAAATTATCCCCAATAGACGTTTATGTATCTCACTTTGTGTATAAATATTTATTATATGTAGGTTGTAGGTACGTAACTAATAGTAATAAAAGTCTTTATAGAAATACATAGTACCAATTTATAAATTTCAACCATTCAATACATTAAAATAAATTTTAAAGAAATTTTTGAAAAATCTCAGACTGAGCCGGGATTCGAACCCGGAACCTTTGAATTTCCGGTCCAAATTCAAAGGTTCCGGGTTCGAATCTCGGCTCAGTCTGAGATTTTTCAAAAATTTCTTTAAACTTTACCGGAGGGCATAACTCACAAATTTCGTTACCATTAAAAGAAATGTTTAAATTAAAACAACGCTAAAATTCACAATAGTGTTAATAACGAATAGATCAATTACCTAGTCATTAGATAGAAAATTTAAAAATGGATTGATTTTGTAATTTAGATCCAGAATCGCTGGTATTGATAGTTGTAGATTGAGGAAATAAATTATTATATTGTTGCCTGTGCTTCGCCATTAAATGTTTTTTAAGCCACTTGTATTTTTTTGATTGCGTCATTTTAAAAAAAAAAAATTTCACTCAGTTGGCTTTCGAATCATTGTCGATTAGCCATCACCATTGTGTTTGAATTATGGTCTAAATTTGTTTATTAATAGGAAAATAATATCAAATTTTAATTTTGTTTAAAGTTATAAAATCTAGTATATGTTGCCAATTTGTAATATTTTTAAATGTTAGAAGTATTCTATTTTGAGTTGGCAGTTCTATTTGATACGAGACTGGTCATTAGTACTTTCTGTGAGACCTTGTACTGGGGACAATTAAACAGAAAATGATCGAGAGTAGCTTCTGTATTTAGATCACACGAGCAAAATGGTGAATCGCACAATTTTAAATTGTGGGCATGGCTAGAGAGCATGGTATGATTGAATCGCATTCGTGAGATACTAGTGATTGCTGATCGACTGTCAAATTTGTTGAACCATAAGGAAGAAGGTATATTTGGCTGTACTAGAAAGTAAGCAGCCCCTTTGATTTGCGACGTTTCTATAAACTCTTGTTTCCACATTTGGTGACAACACTTGTTGAGATGCCCTTTCAAATCTGTATTGATGATAGTGTCTTGTCGAGGTGTGCCGTCTTCCGCTGCCTTCTTTGCTAAACTGTCCGCAATTTCGTTTCATATAAGGTCCTTATGACCTTTTACCCAGATTAGGTTAATACTTTTAAAATTGTTTCGTATCATGGATATTTAATGGAGAATATTATATGTAAGGCTATTGTTGTTTTTATTAAATGTGGGCATTTTTAGTTTTTGTAACGCACTCTTACTGTCACTAAAGATTACTGTTGAAGGAAAAGAATGATTTAAAGTGTAATTTAGAGCCTCGTCAATGGCATTAAGCTCTGCTGTATGAATTGATATTAAATCGTTTAGTTTAAATTTAGCCTTATATTTTGTTTTGGGTACGAAATAGGCACATCCTACGCCTTCTTGTGATTTGGATCCGTCTGTATATATGTGTACAGATTTTGGAAAGTTCGTTTCTACCTTTTTTAAGGTAAGAACTAAAGGGTGACTATTTGGATCGAAAAAGAAGAAATTTGGGTGTATAAATTTATTTTTCAGAGAAAGTTGGAACGGATATAAATAGCATGGAAGAGTGGTATTCCCTGCCTCAACGTCTGGTATTTCATTTATACTAATAAAGCTATTTACGAGTGGAGGGGTTGGTTTGTTTAACCAATAATCGTGTGTCAGGACCTCAGCCGATAGATTGGCGATAGGATGAAGAAATTGCATCCGATCTAGCATAAACCTATTTGCTAGCATTGACCGACGGATGTGTAGAGGCATTATTATAGTTTCTGCTTGTAGAGAATGAGTTGGAGTAGAAGATAATGCACTGACACAGGATCGAACTGTGCTGTTTTGTAATGTATCTAATTTTTTTCAAACATTATGACTTGCGGAACCCTATAATATGCAACCATAATCTATTATAGTTCGAATACAATTTTTATAAATTATAAGTAGGACTCCGGGATGTGTGCGATCGATCTAATTAAATGGATTCTCGGTTTGCATTTTTTAATAACATAGTCGATGTGCGCCTTCCAAGTAAGTTTTAATATTGTAACCCCCTAATTTAATTAAGGGCGAGATTTTATTCGGTCTGTGTCTGCTGTATACTGAAACTAAAGTTTTGGAGGAGCTTAATTCAAAACCATTGACTGCAAGCCAGCTACATAACTGATATGTTGCAATATTCAGGTTATTGCGACAGAGAGTGTTATTAATGTATATACAAAAGTCGTCCGCATATTGTAAAATTTTAACATCCGATATGACAAATTTTTTCAGGTCTAAGGTGAATATAATAAACAATAATGGGCTTAAAACGGATCTTTGCGGAACTTATCTTGGATCAGAGTAATTACCATCTTATTTAAGTATTAGAATTCGATGTTTTATAAGGTTAATTATTATTACCTGAACACAAGCAGGAGGTATTCCTAATTGAAGCATTTTTGACTTCAGAATCTTGATTGATACGTTGTCATATGCACCCTTAATATCAACGAAAAGAGCTAAAACATACCCCATTTCGCTAAAGCTTAGTTGGATATCCGATATGAATGTTGAGAGATTATCTAAAGTACTGTGACCTAGTCTGAATCCATGCTGATTTTATGACAAAAGCCCACTATTTTCCAACCACCATTCCAAGCGGTTTTTAATTAATCTTTCCAAAGTTTTTAGAACACATGAGGTGAGAGTAATTGTACGGTATGATGATGGATCATTTTTATCTTTGCCATGTTTGAGGATCGGTTTTATGTCATAAATGTTCCATTCCGGAATAGTTTGCGACGAAAACCATAGGTATATTATTAAATATAGGAGAAGCAAATAAATGTTGAAAAATACGTCTTGATCTTCACTTTTTAATATGAAATGACTACCGGTTTCGACAATTTATATTGTCATCATCAGGTCCGGTGTCGAAGACTACAAAGAAACGATGGTGTTACACAAATTATAAATATTAAAATATTGTTAATTACACAGTCAAGTTTCCAATTACACTATATAAAAGATAAAATTAAATTAACAAAGTGAATCAATTCAAAAAGGACTTATTATTGATGAAACAAATCAGAAAGCGATCACAAAATTTGAAACATTCAAATTATTAAACTCTGAGGTTAAGTTTGCAGGATTGAAATTGGAGAAACCAAAATAATATAATAAACTTACTTTAATTACAAGAGACTAGCAATGTTGAAACCAAAATTGAAAAACGTGAAACCAGCATGGTTCAAAACTCAAAACCACACCAACAACCACTGGAACTGAGAGATGTTCTCTCTCGCAGTGTTTGTAGCAGAATGAATTCAAAAGCGCAAATCTAGTTAGTATCCAAATTAGAAGTGAAGTTAGAAGTTAAACAATCTCATGTGATATTATCCAAAAGAGTGGTAAATTCAAAATTCACCTGTTCATTTAGAATCGATATATTATTTTGTTTTACGACTTTGGAAATTTCCAGAGCCTCCAGAACATTAAATATAAAGCCTTTGCTCTGAATATGTAATATTTCAAAATTAGACTCAATATCAAATTGATGACCCGTTGAAATTATATGATTTGCAAATGTGGAATTATTTTGTTTTTTGACTATACATTTTTGATGTTCTTTTAATCTAACTTTGAAGCTTCTACCTGTCTGACCAATTGTAACAAGCATTACAAGTGTTACAAGTGAGTTTGTAAACACCACTGTTTTCTATAGGAGATAAAATATCTACTTTCTTGCATAGTTCCCTCTTTAAGTTTGTACTGAGTTTAAATGAGACATTTATATTGTACTTTCTGAGAATATTCATTATTCGAGAATGCGGCAGTGACGGTGAATGGCGTACATTATCGGAACATGATAAGTAATTTTTTTTTGCCCTAATTGGAGGGGATGGATCTCGACAATATGTGGTTCGGTGCCACCTGTCATACTGCGCCGGAAACACGTGAATTATTCCAGGAGAAATTTCCGGGTCGTGTCATTTCACGCCATGGAGATCAGAATTGGCCACCAAGATCGTGCGACATGACGCCGTGTGACTTTTTCAGTGGGTTACGTGAAGTCACGTGTTTACGCGAACAAAACGAGAACGATTCCTGAGTTAAAGACCTAAATTGAAAATTGAGCGCGTCATTGTGGAAATAGAGCCAGAAATGTGCGAAAATGTAATTAAGATTTTTGAAAAAAGAGAAAGAGTTTGTCAACAAAATCTTGGCGGACATTTCTCCGATATTGTATTCCACACATAACCGCATTATATACTAATTAGTTTAAAATAAAAATGTTTAAATTTTTCCAGTTACTAATGTGTTTTATTCAAAAATTAAATTGTGCGTTCTTATTGGGACACCCTATATATAATATATATAATATATATATATACCCTAAAACCGGCTTACTTTGCACCAGTTCTTTGACTCAAATTTTGTTATGAAATATTGAGTATTGGTTGCCATTTTATAGGTGAGGGAAAAGTTTTAAATGTATTTTGAAACTTATTTATTCGGTCTTTTTTTTTAAACTAGTTTAAATTATGGTGCCAAGTATACCTTAGAAGTGGTATACTTTGCATCGTTTGATAAATTATTTTTTTAAGGCAGTAAACTGCTGGTGTCATAAAACACTACACGAATATAATCTTTACATCACTACGAATATTTTAGTATTTTTTTTTTAGTTTCGTTGAACAGGTGGTCCAAAATACACGTTGTTACGTTGTTACACTTTTCTGCTCGTAAATGACAGCTAAATAGCTCCAATCTGAACTTTAAACATTTTAAAAACAAATAACATATTCTATCAAGGGATTATTTAAGTTTCTTAATTAATTAAAAGTAAATGATCAAAAAAGTTAAAAAAATTGAGAAAATGACGATAATTTACATTATAAATGACTGGTGCAAAGTTTCCCCAATTTTGAAGAAAATGTGCAACTGTAAACATAAAAATATTTACAGGCTTTTCTTATTATCCCATCATCATTTCAAAGTATACATACATAGAACAATAATAGTACTTGTCATTGAACGTGTTCTCACCAGTTTATATTAGCTAGAGCTTTCTTGGCAATGTAATTTTTAAACGTCGAATTTTTTAAGTTAGATTTTAACCACCTACTGTTTGACGACTAATGCTTAAATACGTGGTACAACATGTTGCTATGACATATTAAAGAGTCCTTTATCAGTACAAGATGTTATGAGCTGAACAAAAAAAATAAATTAAGTCTACACTGAACAAATATATACTTTTACAGCAGGGGTACGTTCAGATATAGTTATCTTGGGTAGGGCGAGGTATTGAATGGGTGTTATGACGTCATTACCCAGAGTGCGTCGAGAGTGGACTTAATCTCTGAACGATTTGGAGTAAAATACGAGTATAATTTGAACTTGGTTATGTACAAATTGGATACTAACCTGTTTTACGTCGAACACCTATTTGCAATTTGCCCATTATTAATGTACGGTTCATTATCAATTATCAACACTATATAATCAGTTGCATTTATCTCATTGGTCCCATCCATTTTTTTGCGAATTTACTTCTCGGAAAATTTTAAATTATATCGAGAACTAAACTAAAATAAACCGTGACAATGCCGTTAACACATATTGCGCATGCGGGGCGACTATCGTCCATGTCAGAGAGTGGGACGACGAAGGCGCACTCTGGACGAACATCCAAGGAATTTCTGAACGATTCTGAGAGCGTACTCCAGATACACTTTTTCGAATATCTGAACGGCTTGGAGTTACAATGGAGTCACTCTCGCTCTGAGTGTGTTATTCCTGTAATAGAAAAAAAAGGAAGGGTTTGCAGGACTGCGCCAGTTAGTTTTATACAAAACTAACAAAACATACCTGAGAATATGACACACACAATATGACACACACTTTCACGAAAACTAATAAACACGACTATATATTTCTTTAATAAAAACGTTGAACTATATTTACATGAACTAAAATCTAACTACAACGATATATAACGAAAACACTCTACTACTATACCTATAAACGAAAAACACAAAACTACAATCTGTTCGACATATAGAGTCACACAGTGACTCGACAGATTACTAATTACGTAATTGTACCAAACTCATGAGAACGGCGCTCTCTCAGCAAAACCCGTCTCTGTACCAACTTGAGTCAGACGATCACTGACTCTACGTAACTAGTCGAAACTTAAACTTTACTCGAGCTCGAGAATACATTTTCTCGAGCGTCTGAACTTAACGACGAACACCTACTGACTTTACATGATAACTAATTTAAACTTTGCTCGAGAATACAATTTCTCGAGCGTCCGAACTTAACGACGATTACATACTAACTTTACATTTTCTCAAGACGTGCGAGCCAGACCACGATCACCCACTGACTGAACTTACTTAAATTTTTCTTATACTTCTAGATACAGCTGCGTATATGGATCACCAATTGTAATAACACATTTATCTTCAAGCATAAACAATAATAACCGAACAGTATAATGCACTTATGCTTGAAGACAAAGGATCCATATACAAAACTAACTTAGTCATCTACACGTGGGAGAAGTAAATATAATAAATTTCGAAGATGTTGATTACTCATCAAAATTAGATCTAAATCATATTGCGCATTGTTACATTCCTCCCTCATGTAGATATAATTTTATCTTAAATAGATAAAATTATTTCCAACAAAAATTCCAAAATTTTACTGAATACAGGTTTCTGAATACGGGTCTGGTAAGCAAGGGCTACCTCTTGAACTACAAAACATCTAAATCTAAACATATAGATAAACATAACAAACCTTAATCTAAACAAAACAATAAGCAATATGGTTTTGATAAACACAACAGTGAAAAACTCAAACTTTTATCTTACTCCGAATAGACAGATCTTAAACTAAACAAAATAATAAACGTGCGTTGAAATTAAAAATTAATTTAAATTTCAAAAATTACATTACCAAATTATTTCAAAACGTACTAAACGAAATTTCAATGAAATTAAACAATTTCAATCAAACAAAATTAACAAAAATGATCGAATGTAAATAAACATGATATCTTTAAATCATAGCGAATGTTAATTTTAACACAATAATTACTAATTAGCGATACAAACTTATATTTAATGAACACATAAACAAAATTGAAATAACGAACATAAACACTGATATTTGCACTAACACGACATTAACAATTTCGTAGCACAAATCACAGAACACACCACAGTACATGTCACTACAGGAGCAAGGGGGTGGTTCTTCATTACGATGGGGACGTAGACTACGAATGTTCGGCGACGGCTTTGCGTAGCATCGCGGCGGATGCTGATCGTTGTCGACATGAAACGGTTGCTGGACTCGAAACGGTGTTATTTGATGCGATTTTGCCTGCTGACGATGATACAACCAAGAAGAACGGTAGCAGCGGTCAAAGTAGTAACGTGGTGAAGAATGAAGTTTAAACGATAATTCTTCACTTCGGGTATAGCGATCATTACATCTCTCTGGTTCACTACGTGTTGAGGATTTCGGCCTCTTGTGAATTGCCTTAACGTAGCACAATTCACTGCGTTGAACAAGTACTGTACTTTGTTCATGTTCCGAACATGACTTACTTAAGTCATTATTTTGAACCAGAAGCGGTTTACGTTTCTTTTTACTACTTTTTGTCTTCTTGACTTGGGGTTGTTCGAATTTTTCGTCATTTTCTATCTTAGCAGATCTGACTTCTGTAGGACGCGGAATGTCTACCAAAATACGATTTTCGGCTGCTAATAAAGACTCGATTTCAGCCAAGGAAATTTTTCCTATTGGTAATTGCGGTGGCTGAGGCGTCGCTGGCATCGGTTGCGCTGGTATCAGATATGAGTCTCCGAGATTTGGATACGGCGATGATAACTGATACGACGGCGACACTGGAACTGGAACTTGCCACGGTGATGGTGACAGATGAAACTGTGTAGGAATCGGTTGCGGCGGCGTCGGTGCCGAATAAAAATGTTGCAAATACAATAGATCCATTTTAAACACTTGCACTAATTTTTAAAACTGATTTTAGTTCAATTATTTTTACACGTGTGTGTCATTTCTTAACGATGGAATAACGATACAGGAACGGATAGGAGCGAAACTAATTATGGGATGCGTATATTCTTTTATGGTGCAAGATATTAGATAAATTTAATATCTTATTTGAAACACCATCCTACCGACTGCAGGAATGTAACAAAAAAAGGACAGAATAGGAAGGGTAACGGCAGATCGCAGGTAGGATTGATGCTTAACTGATTCTTACTCTCACTGTGCAGGACTGCGCCAAACAAATATGATAGGATTTGCAGGACTGCGCCAGTTAGTTTTATACAAAACTAACAAAACATATATAACACACACTACACGTAACTATATATATATTTATTAATGAACATTGGCTAAAAATATAACTACACAAAGCGATATAAACGAAAACACTCTACTATATAAACGAAAAAAACAAAACTAAACTACAATCTGTTCGACATATAGAGTCACACACTGACTCAACAGATTACTACTAATTACGTAATTGTACCAAACTCATGAGAACGGCGCTCTCTCAGCAAAACCCGTCTCTGTACCGACTTGAGTCAGACGTTCACTGGTTCTACGTAACAAGTCGAAACTTGAACTTTACTCGAGCTCGAGAATACATTTTCTCGAGCGTCTGAACTTAACAACGAACACCTACTGACTTTACATGATAACTAATTTAAACTTTGCTCGAGAATACAATTTCTCGAGCGTCCGAACTTAACGACGATTACATACTAACTTTACATTTTCTCAAGACGTGCGAGCCAGACCACGATCACCCACTGACTGAACTTACTTAAATTTTTCTTATACTTCTAGATACAGCTGCGTATATGGATCACCAATTGTAATAACACATTTATCTTCAAGCATAAACAATAATAACCGAACAGTATAATGCACTTATGCTTGAAGACAAAGGATCCATATACAAAACTAACTTAGTCATCTACACGTGGGAGAAGTAAATATAATAAATTTCGAAGATGTTGATTACTCATCAAAATTAGATCTAAATCATATTGCGCATTGTTACATTCCTGAACGTACCCCAGTGGTGCAAAGTTACCCGCACTGGTGCAAAGTAATATTTAAAATTACAAATAGTTTGCAAGTTATTCAAAAAAATACATAACAATAATATAAAAATGAAATTAATGATTTATATATTATATTTTATATATATATATATATATACATACATACATACATACATACGGGGTGTCCCAAAATAGAAACTATAGGAGCTACGAGGTCGGTTAAATGGGTAGTGCTGTGCAGTTTTTAGTGCATATTTAAATTCCGTTGAGTAATATTTAAAATTACAAATTATTTATTGTTATTCATTGTTGTACTTGCTTTCGAATTAAAATAATTTTTTGTAAAAACATATTGTTATAAATCGTTGAAAAGAGAAAAAAATCCTATTTAACTATGTGAAAATGCAATATGGCGTACATTTAAAATAAGAAAGTTGCTATCAATATCTCGGGAACCGCCATCTTGAATTTTATTCTGGCATCATTTTTGAGTTTCTCCAGTGAGTAAGATTTTATATTATACTCAGTGGGTTTTCTCATCAAATCATGTAACTTTTATACGAAACATTTTTTTGTATTTTTTATAATAATGGAGTAATTTAACGTTTTTTTAAATCACGATTTTCAGTTTTTTTTTTAAATAACTTTCAAACTGTTCTGAATTTTAAATATTTCTTAACGGAATTTAAATATGCACTAAAAACTGCACAACATTGCCTATTTAACCGTCCTAGTAGCACTAATTTATGATGAACTAATGGATATTAATAACACAAAAAATATTGAAGAAATTTGATGAAAAAGATCGAGTAATGTAATTTCAAATGCATTGAAAACTGTTTTTTGTCAGACTACAAAATAGCCACGATTTATTTGTCCGACACTTGTAGTACTTATCAAATACATCTCTTAGAAATATAAATTAATAAATTTTTGGTCCTCAGGAAACGGACAATTTCCACGCGTCGGACTGAAAAATCGCAGAAAAATTTTCGAGGTCAAAATTTTTGCATGTTTCTCTTGGTAGACACGCTTGATGCTGCATAACTATATTTTGTCGGACAACTTTTTTTCCATGCGTTTCAGTTGTTTTTTATTCGATTCCCTCATTCAAAATTAGAGTACCTACTAGCGTCAGGCCCCGCTACGCGGGCCTTCGGCTAGGTCGCGCTGCCGCGCGACAAGGGAGATTCGCCCGCTTTGCGGGCTCAAACTCCGCGAACTCTTAATTTGGCACAATTCGGCACTTCGTGCCTTAATTATAACGATTTTAACATTCAGACTCTACCGCTGCGCGCGAGAAGGGGGATTCGCCCGCTTCGCGGGCTTAAACTCCGCGGACCCTGAATGTGGGACAATTTTGCACTTCGTGCCTCAATTATAACGATTTTAACATTATTTAGACTCTACCGCTGCGCGCGACAAGGGGGATTCGCCCGCTCCGCGGACCCTGAATGTGGGACAATTTGGCACTTCGTGCCTCAATTATAACGATTTTAACATTCAGACTACCGCTGCGCGCGACAAGGTGGATTCGCCCGACTCGCGGGGTTAAGCTCCGCGGAACCTGAATGTGGGACAATTTGGCACTTCGTGCCTCAATTATAACGATTTTAACATTCAAACTCTACCGCTGCGCGCGACAAGGGGAATTCGCCCGCTTCGCGGGCTTAAGCTCCGCGGACCCTGAATGTGGGCCAATTTGGCACTTCGTGCCTCAATTATAACGATTTTAACATTCAGACTCTACCGCTGCGCGCGACAAGGGGGATTCGCCCGCTTCGCGGGCTTAAGCTCCGTGGACCATGAATGTGGGACAATTTGGCACTTCGTGCCTCAATTATAACGATGTTAACATTATTTAGACTCTACCGCTGCGCGCGACAAGGGGGATTCGCCCGCTTCGCGGGCTTAAGCTCCGCGGACCCTGAATGTGGGACAGTTTAGCACTTCGTGCCTCAATTATAACGATTTTAACATTCAGACTCTACCGCTGCGCGCGACAAGGGGGATTCTCCCGCTTCGCGGGCTTAAGCTCCGCGGACCCTGAATGTGGGACAATTTGGCACTTCGTACCTCAATTATAACGATTTTAACATTCAGACTCTACCGCTGCGCGCGACAAGGGGAATTCGCCCGCTTCGCGGGCTTAAGCTCCGCGGACCCTGAATGTGGGACAATTTGGCACTTCGTGCCTCAATTATAACGATTTTAACATTCAAACTCTACCGCTGCGCGCGACAAGGAGGATTCGCCCGCTTCGCGCTCTTAAGACTGCGTTTAAAGCCCTCTATGAAAAAACGTGGCCAATTTTTGAACAAACCAGAGTTTCAAACCATCTATGAAAACACATCGCCACCATTCCCTAATGGGGAAGAGCTATTTACCTAAAGATGTCACCGTAGTAAGACAGCACATCAGTTAGGTAGTACGACCCGCGTAGGGTAGGTAAGGGGAATGGGGAATGGGCAAGGGATGTACTACGCCAGATGGGAAAGAACCGAAAGAACGCATTGCACCATGCACACAACACAATTCTATTCGGCTTCACAAATTCACGAACGGTGATTCCATGCCTGTTTCCATACTTACCCAAATAGTCTGAATAATATTTTTAGAATGATGTAAACTGTACTGTACATACGAGTAAAGAAAATAATTTCATATTTATTAATAAAGCAAAACATTTTAATTTCAATTAAAGTCTACAAAACAATAATAATAAATTTTTCTACAAATATATATTTTTGCCAGTTCTATAATAATATATAATACAATTTACATAAAAATACAGTACCTACGTAAACAATAATTTTTTTTATTGTTTATATTTAGTTGACCATGGGTTTGATAAAATAATTATGATTTTTTTGTAACATGTGGACGCAAAATGAGCTTATTTAGAGGGAGCAAAACGCATTTTTGTTCCCTTGAGATGTTTTGCTCCCTCTCTATTATTTTCGAGAAGCGGAGTAGCGACCGTTACACTGAGGGAGCAAAATATCTCAAGGGAGCAAAAACGCGTTTTGCTCCCTTTAAACAAGCACGTTTTCCGCTCATTTTTCTGTGCACTCGTTACAAAAATAATTATCGTATGCACTTCGGGAGGAACGCTTTTGCTCTCTCGAGTGAATTGACAGCACAAGACTGATTCAGTCCTGTGTTGTCAATTCACCCGCGGGAGCAAAATCGAGTTTTCCTCCCTTGGTGCATAATGTACTATTTTCCGTTGATATCTGTAATCGTTGAATAGTGTACGAGTATGTTTGGAAGTGTGTATAAATTATATCAACAGAAAATATTAAAGTTTTTTTTATTAAAAAAAGTCAGACATAAAATCCAAAATTGGAGTTCTACTATCAGCTATTTCAGGAAGAATATAATTTAAATTCAAATATTTTAGTTTTGGTAACATTACTTGCTGCCATAAAACTTCATCTTTTTAAACTTTTTCTATATACAGGTCGACATTAATGAAATAACAATATTCTTTATTATTTATTTGATAAAAGTAATTATGGTTTCTTTTTAACATTTTTTTTGCTTGAGTATTCAAAGTTTCACTGGTATTACTAAAAAAGAAATGAAAGTTATACCTACAGTTTGTTTATTTAAAGTAGACTCAATTTACACATATACAGAAAACGATACAAAAGTATTGATTTAAACAATTTCATTATTCAAGATTTGTACTGATAAAGTCAATTTGCTGTACTTGTTATTTATTTAATGTAAAACTTGAAATTTTTACATAATATTGTATTTGTATTAACATACTATCATATTTTGTTGCTACATTAATACCGATTCAAAGTCAAATATTTTAAAAAGAATTTTCAATACCTTTATGTGCAAAAATAAATAAAAATATTACTTTTAATTCTGCGTCAGTAAGAAATAGTATAATAATGATTGGAATATTAGTCTATTTTTAGAAACAAATAATAATCTTAGGGAGGGGGTAATTTTTGTCGCTCCCCCTCCTTTCAGTTAATTAAATTAATGTTTTTTCGACTGTTTTTTATTGTAATGTGTAAAAAATACTCGAAATCTCAGGTATACAGCATCTATTTTTCTTACATGCCTAACCGACGTTTCAGTTAGCACTGGAACTTTCTTTAGGGTCTAAAATTTACAACAATAATTACAACAATGTATATAAAACAATTACCTAAGAGATTAGGTATATACATTGTTGTAATGATTGTTGTAAATTTTAGACCTTGAAGGTTTAACTGTAAACCGAAACGTCGGTTATGCAAGAAGAATAAATGCTGTATTACTGAGATTTCGAGTATTTTTACACTTTACACCTTTCAGTAAATTTTATATAGTTGTAGTAGCACAATGCATTTTCAAAAAATATCTATACATAAATTACAAATCTTATAAACACTTGCAGCTTGTAGCAATATAAAAAGAAAAAAGTGATATTATGTTGGTACACATACTATTTGAAGAGAGAATTTGATTTCTTGAGTTGTAATAAAAAAATAAGTAATTTAGAACTTTTAAACTTTTTTTAAGCTTCCACTTAGATTTTGCAACTCTCGACTTTTTATTTTTCTTATTAATTTTGCTTGGAGCAATTAAAGATTTGCGGCCCATATTTAACAATAATAAGCGAAACTTAACTCTTTAACAATGTACAAAACGATATTGTCAAATCAAGATCACAAGTGAAAGTGAAGGTTTTACCCTTAGCAAGCAGCACAATTTATATACCTGTACCTGTACAACTGTTATTTAACCGTTAATCCATGGAAAGCACCTTATTCCAGGTATTGAGCAGTAGATTGTTTTTCGATAGCAACACTAACAGTTATTTCAATCCTTTAAATCAAACTTTAAATCTTGGAAAAACTTCTGTATTTGAATTAGCAGAGTGTTCCCTCAGCAGCACAAACTATAATAATCTTAACATAACTGTTATTAACCCCGTTAATTTCAAAATAAACTTTTAATCCTTTAAATCAAAGTAAATCTTTTAATATTTTATCTTAACATAACTTATTAAGCCCGTTAATTCAAAGAAAAAAATGTCAACTTAGTCCAGTCAACGAAGGATCATTTTGGGCAAATGACGGTTCAAAATCCGAAAGTTTTGAAACTTTGTAGCATTGTTCGGGAAGGTCTAGTAATTAACATAACAAAAGTCCTGACCCGTAGGTGGTGAGCGGGGGCGTGGGGACCACAAAATGGCTGCCAAAATCTGGTTTTTCTATAATATCTCGTTATCGCTGCGTTGTAGAGTACAAGTACTTATTACAAAGTTGTAGAGAATAAAATTTGCTACAATTTTGATATAAAACAATTTTTCCCCAGATCAATGGTTCGCAAGTTATGATAAAGACAAGCGGAGCGTTTTGTTTGCTCTTTGCAAAAATGTTGAATTTTTTCCTATTGCAACTGTAACTTTCAAACAGATGAACATATCGACTTCCGGTTTTAAATATTCAATTTAGCAGACATTTTTCTATCCAAATTAAAATTTTCAGATTTTGGGAACCCTTGTATAGCAACATTTTTAACAAAGAATGTAAATAATTTTTAATTTTTTTTCTTTAATTTTTGTGATTTTCTTACTATAATTTCTGAACTAATTGAGATAATGACCTCCGGTTTTCGGAATTGAATTTCTTAAACAATTTCCTATAATATACATTATATTAAAATTTTTTATAGGCCTTGGTTAAGCTAAAATGTTGAGTTTTTTTCGAAGAGAAAATGGTAAAATTTTGGCATTTTAAAAATTTCTTGTGTTTAATCAGCTCTGTATTATAAACGAATTGAGATTGAGATTTCATATTATTGATGAATAAAATCTGAGTAGGACTGAACAATATTACAAGACTATTATTGACTGGACTATAATATAGAGCTTATTAAACACAAGAAATTTTAAAAATATCAAAATTTTACCATTTTCTCTTCGGCAAAAACTTTAAATTTTAGCTTAACCAAGGCCTATAAAAATTTTTAACATAATGTATATTACAGGAAATTGTCTAAGAAATTCAATTCCGGAACCCGGAAGTCGATATCTCAATTAGTATATAATATAGAGCTGATTAAACACAAGAAATTTTTAAAATGCCAAAATTTTACCATTTTCTCTTCGAAAAAAACTTAAAATTTTAGCTTAACCAAGGCCTATAAAATGTTTTAATATAATGTATATTATAGGAAATTCAATTCCGGAAACCGGAGGTCATTATCTCAATTAGTTCAGAAATTATAGTAAGAAAATCACAAAAATTAAAGAAAAAAAATTAAAAATTATTTACATTCTTTGTTAAAAATGTTGCTATACAAGGGTCCCCAAAATCTGAAAATTTTAATTTGGATAGAAAAATGTCTGCTAAATTGAATATTTAAGACCGGAAGTCGATATGTTCATCTGTTTGAAAGTTACAGTTGCAATAGGAAAAATTCAACATTTTTGCAAAGAGCAAACAAAACGCTCCGCTTGTCTTTATCATAACTTGCGAACCATTGATCTGGGGAAAAATTGTTTTATATCAAAATTGTAGCAAATTTTATTCTCTACAACTTTGTAATAAGTACTTGTACTCTACAACGCAGCGATAACGAGATATTATAGAAAAACCAGATTTTGGCAGCCATTTTGTGGTCCCCACGCCCCCGCTCACCACCTACGGGTCAGGACTTTTGTTATGTTAATTACTAGACCTTCCCGAACAATGCTACAAAGTTTCAAAACTTTCGGATTTTGAACCGTCATTTGCCCAAAATGATCCTTCGTTGACTGGACTAAGTTGACATTTTTTTCTTTGAATTAACGGGCTTAATAAGTTATGTTAAGATAAAATATTAAAAGATTTACTTTGATTTAAAGGATTAAAAGTTTATTTTGAAATTAACGGGGTTAATAACAGTTATGTTAAGATTATTATAGTTTGTGCTGCTGAGGGAACACTCTGCTAATTCAAATACAGAAGTTTTTCCAAGATTTAAAGTTTGATTTAAAGGATTGAAATAACTGTTAGTGTTGCTATCGAAAAACAATCTACTGCTCAATACCTGGAATAAGGTGCTTTCCATGGATTAACGGTTAAATAACAGTTGTACAGGTACAGGTATATAAATTGTGCTGCTTGCTAAGGGTAAAACCTTCACTTTCACTTGTGATCTTGATTTGACAATATCGTTTTGTACATTGTTAAAGAGTTAAGTTTCGCTTATTATTGTTAAATATGGGCCGCAAATCTTTAATTGCTCCAAGCAAAATTAATAAGAAAAATAAAAAGTCGAGAGTTGCAAAATCTAAGTGGAAGCTTAAAAAAAGTTTAAAAGTTCTAAATTACTTATTTTTTTATTACAACTCAAGAAATCAAATTCTCTCTTCAAATAGTATGTGTACCAACATAATATCACTTTTTTCTTTTTATATTGCTACAAGCTGCAAGTGTTTATAAGATTTGTAATTTATGTATAGATATTTTTTGAAAATGCATTGTGCTACTACAACTATATAAAATTTACTGAAAGGTGTAAAGTGTAAAAATACTCGAAATCTCAGTAATACAGCATTTATTCTTCTTGCATAACCGACGTTTCGGTTTACAGTTAAACCTTCAAGGTCTAAAATTTACAACAATCATTACAACAATGTATATACCTAATCTCTTAGGTAATTGTTTTATATACATTGTTGTAATTATTGTTGTAAATTTTAGACCCTAAAGAAAGTTCCAGTGCTAACTGAAACGTCGGTTAGGCATGTAAGAAAAATAGATGCTGTATACCTGAGATTAAAAATTATTTACATTCTTTGTTAAAAATGTTGCTATACAAGGGTCCCCAAAATCTGAAAATTTTAATTTGGATAGAAAAATGTCTGCTAAATTGAATATTTAAGACCGGAAGTCGATATGTTCATCTGTTTGAAAGTTACAGTTGCAATAGGAAAAATTCAACATTTTTGCAAAGAGCAAACAAAACGCTCCGCTTGTCTTTATCATAACTTGCGAACCATTGATCTGGGGAAAAATTGTTTTATATCAAAATTGTAGCAAATTTTATTCTCTACAACTTTGTAATAAGTACTTGTACTCTACAACGCAGCGATAACGAGATATTATAGAAAAACCAGATTTTGGCAGCCATTTTGTGGTCCCCACGCCCCCGCTCACCACCTACGGGTCAGGACTTTTGTTATGTTAATTACTAGACCTTCCCGAACAATGCTACAAAGTTTCAAAACTTTCGGATTTTGAACCGTCATTTTTCCTATTTTGACTGGACTAAACTGTCAATCTGTTTGTTTTCCTCTACAGTTAGATTTTTCGCCTATAAAACGCTTATAAATATCTCAGTACAAATTACAGTAAATGAAAATGTTCTCGCTTCAACTAGCTGGAACAAATTTGAACAGCCGGGTCCACTACCGTCTACCGGTCTCTTCTTAACCGACCGATATCCTAGTGACAAGAAGCTGAACTATTTACTCGCTAAAATGCATTATGGCGGGCGGTCAGCCCTACATTTTTTTATTCGTACAAATTTCAAAAACTGTTGAATATATACGATTTTTGAAATTATATTTATAAACAATATCATATATTCTTTGTTAGGAGACTAATTTCAATACATTTATTTTTCTAGTACTGGAGAATTTAATTATTGTATTAAAAATTTAAACAATAAACAAAAATGTTATATATGGTGACATAGATATTTAAATTCTAAATACAAATTTGAAGACCGGATCCCTTTAAGTGCAATAGTTCTTGAGATTTGTATGCTTGAAATTTTAGTGCACTTCGAACGCAGTCTTAAGCTCCGCGGACCCTGAATGTGGGTGTGGGACAATTTGTCACTTCGTGCCTCAATTATAACGATTTTAACATTCAGACTCTACCGCTGCGCGTGACAAGGGGGATTATCTAGCCATTTAATTTGAGGTATGAAATTCGATATGACACTATAATTTTTTCTAAAAAAATGTCGATGTTCGATCCCCATTTTTAACAATTTTATAAAGTAGTTATCATCTAGCCCTTTAGTTTAAAAAAATATATCAAACTCGATGGATTTGTGATAAATTCCGAGGAAACTATAAAACCGGAAAATTCTAATATAAAATGTTTATAATTTTCACTGTAATATAAGTACTAAATTTTCTGACGTCTTTTGATGTGATTATTGGAATATACCAAGTAGGTAGTCATTAGTGTTTTAAAAAGAAAATAAGTATCAACATTTTGTGAAAACTAAAAAAATGCTTTTCGTACGACTAAAAACAAAAGCCAAATTGTCGAAAGTCATTTTAATGCATATTGTAGATTTTTTGTCCTTATTATGAACTTTAATTTGATATCAATCGCGATATAATTTAAAACATATTCAGAAAAAACAAATGCCGCTCACCGAGTGCAATTTATACTTAGTAAACAGTCATAATCTTGGGCAACATTAGACGAAAAGTTTGATACCAATCATGATTTATGTTAAATTTTTATTGAAAAACAAATGCCGATCATAGAAGCCATATTTTGTACCCCTTGGTGCTAATTATAATACCATACATACTTTTGTAAAAACAGATTTGATACTTGATACAAGTGCAATAACAATCTAGATCATCTCTAGTATGCGTCGTATCTCGTGCTTGTCCAGTTATTAGTTAGTGTGCGTATTCAGGATAAAGATCCCATAGTAGGGCGGCTTGGGCAGGACAAACTCAAATTCAACCCAAACTCAAGTACAATAGATAAAAATCCCAATTATCGGACGTCATTTTTAACACGTTTGTTAAATTTGTATATTAATTTGACATTTAAAATTTTCAGTAAAATACTGAGAAATAGTATTATCCACGGATATTGGATAAAGATACCTAATTTTAATTGAACATTTACACTTGGGTCAAAATATAATACTATAAATACTACAATAATAAATAACAACATGATACAACTTCACAGTGCATTGTTAAATTGAATAAAAATTTTCCAAAAATATATTTCAAATATATACAAAACAATGTAAACATAATGCGTGCTCCATCTTTAAATACACAATAAAATTTTCAAAACACTCTTACCTTACCAAATATGAAAAATATATCCAAATAAAATTTCAAATTGGAAACGTCAAATCTGACAGTAGACAAAAAAAATCATTTTTATCAAAAAGAAAACAAAACTTTCATGGCATGCTCCCATTTGCGTTCCGTGCATTTTTCAGTTTTTTCTTAATAACTTTCTTAATATACCCAATATTGGGTTGAAACATGCATAGAAATATAGTCAAATTCATCCTCTACCTACCTATGCGTGCTCCATCTTTAAATACACAATAAAATTTTCAAAACACTCTTACCTTACCAAATATGAAAAATATATCCAAATAAAATTTCAAATTGGAAACGTCAAATCTGACAGTAGACAAAAAAAATCATTTTTATCAAAAAGAAAACAAAACTTTCATGGCATGCTCCCATTTGCGTTCCGTGCATTTTTCAGTTTTTTCTTAATAACTTTCTTAATATACCCAATATTGGGTTGAAACATGCATAGAAATATAGTCAAATTCATCCTCTACCTATATGTCAAATGAAAAAAACAATCGAATAACGTATAATGCCCGTATCCAAGGAGTCAAAAAAATCACTGTTTTTCAACTCCCCTGCGACTACCACGCCATCTACAATATTCATATACCCAAAAGGCACTACTTCACATGAACCTCTATGAAATAAAAAAAAGTTCATAAAAATCGGTTCACCCGTTTAGGCAGTAGGCGAGTCGAAAAACGGTTGCTAAGCTGCTGAAAATGATCTCAAGCCTTTTAGTATATAAGACTAGCGTCAGGCCCCGCTACGCGGGTCTTTCAGCTAGGTCCGTGCTGCCGCACGGACTGTGTTTATATGGCCTCACACTCGCTTCGCTCGCGAGTAACATAACGAATTAATTTCGGACCTCAAATGAATCCAATTTTACATTTAGATTAAAATTGAATTTTAAATGTCACTTTGACATTGACAGCTGTCACTTTGACATTGATTGCTGTCACTTTGACATTGATTGCTGTCACTTTGATATTGATTGCTGTCACTTTGACATACGCAATATTTTCAATTAAATAATTATACATTTAAAATTGTTGCAAAATCCGAAAGTGGATTTGTCATCTGACAAATTCATTTGTTACGAAATGTTTTACTGAATTTAGATTGCGACTTAACAAGGATACATAAACAAAACATTTTCGTTACTTAGGACAGCGTGGTTTGTTTTAATTTAAAAATTAATTGTTGTATGAAAAAATACTTGATCATGTCAATCATGAACAATGTTAAGTTGACCATCGCTGTATACGGGTTAAACGGGTTATACTATAGTTTACATGGAATACTGAAAATATTTTATGACATTATTTTTATTATAGGTAGATAACTTCAGAGTGCATTTTACGTCAAAAATTTTTAAATTTTTAAATACACAATTTTTGAACTATAAAAAAAGTAAATAAACACATCTACACTTAAGTTATATAGGTTAGGTACTTACATTAATTTCAAAATCATGATAAACATGGTGTATTATCATCCTGTCTAGTAATAAAATAACAACTGTCAAACCACCAACTTTCGTTATTCATCTTAAAAATTACATGGACAGCTCAATCAAATATGAAAATGGCCAAAAAATGCATGTTTTTTAAAAATTTCTCATACATTATGAATTTAAAAAAATCCAAAACAAATGTAAGAATATAGTCTAAATAAATATCTATTTTATAAAAAAAATTCATAAAAATCGCTTAAACCATTTAACTTCTAGACGTTCTGAAAAGTTTCAACTTGAAAGAAATATAGTGAACCCAAGCTCTTTTAATATATGGATAGCGTCAGGGCCCGCTACGCGGGCCTACGGCTAGGTCGCGCTGCCGCGCGACAAGGAAAATTCGCCCGCTTCGCGGGCTCAAGCTCCGCAGCCCCTGAATGTGGGACAATTCGGCACTTCGTGCCTAAATTATAACGATTTTAACATTCAGACTCTACCGCTGCACGCGACAAGGGGGATTCGCCCGCTTCGCAGGCTTAGGCTCCGCGGACCCTGAATGTGGGACAATTTGGCACTTCGTGCCTCAATTATAACGATTTTAACATTCAGACTTTACCGCTGCGCGCGACAAGGGGGATTCGCCCGCTTCGCGGGCTTAAACTCCGCGGACCCTGAATGTGGGACAATTTGGCACTTCGTGCCTCAATTATAACGATTATAACATTTAGACTCTACCGAAAAAATTGTATGATGAAATTATAATTATTTAATTACAACTTCATATTATTCATCTTCCTTCTTCAATATAAATTATATTTATGCCATTAAAATTTTAGAATAAAATAACATAATTATGTGTAATTAAATTAATTTGATATCAAACTTGAAATTATTCTATTATTAAAAAACAAAGTTTTTGATAATAAATCCATTATATATGAGGCTCGATCGATATTTATTTAAATTTTTTGTGCACAGATTTTTGTTTCGTTTTTCACCGCGTAAACACTTTTCCGGTACTAATTTTTACAGCCCAGTTTTTTATGGTGGACTGACATTGTTATATACCTATAGTAGGTATATTAAATTAGATCTTTAGCTGTTACTGTACTAAATTTGAACCAGATCGGTGCAATACGTTTTGAGATAGCTAGCTGCCATTTTGTTTCAAGATGGCTTACTTAAATTTTAATATACCTATGTTTTAAGACAGATTCTTAGCTATTACTGTACCAAATTTTAACGCAATAGTTACAGTACATTTTGATATATCTGTCAGCCATTTTGTTTCAAGATGGCGGACTGACATTTTAATATATCTATATCATAACTTAGATCCTTGGCTATTAGTGTACCAAATTTTACCGCAATCGGTGCAGTACATTTTGAGATAGTTAGCCGCCATTTGGTTTCAAGATGGCGGATAATTTGAAATGTTGCCAAAGTGCATTGTTAGGTGACAAAAGTCTATTTGCAAAATTGCAGCTCGATAAGATCCCGGGAAGTGGGTCATTTTTGACTTTTGTTTTTTTTACCGTACGTAGACAGACAGACAGACAGACAGACAGAGATGAGTGACGATGAACTTAATATCAAGGATTTAAATAAAAAACAGAAGCTAATCACGCACTATCAAATTTATAACTTTTTGTGTATATCAGTCCTCATCATCAAGACCTTTACTTTGATATCAAAATCAATATGATTTTAATAATATTATAATAGGTATAAACAAATGACGATCGTAGGTCTCCATTTTGAACAACCCTTACCAATAAAACATTTAATTTGATATAATACTCAAATAGGTATTATTCTAACATATTTTTATAAACACAAAAGATAATCGTCGGCCATCATTTTAAATAATCTTATTAATTATCCCGCATCTAGCTCAAACTCGATATTGTTTTTTTTTATAAAAACAAATTCCAATCGTCAGCCACCATTTTAAATAATTTGATTAATTAGGTAGCCCTTGAATTTGATATGAAACTCGATATGATTTTTTAATAAAAACAAATGACAATAATTGTTGGTCGCCATTTTCAATAATTTTATAAAATTGGTGCTCACTTGGTAGTTTCATTTAATATCAAACTCGATATTGTTCTATATAATTTTTTTTTGTTAAACACAAAATGCATATTGTCGACTTTCAATTTTAACAGTTATATAAAGTACCTAGTGTTCCTCTAATCCTTTACTTTGGCATCAAATGCCATGAATTTATGATACTTTCCGGTGAAAAAGTTCCTTTTTTGCTTTTTTATTTTCAAATAATTTTTTCTTTGCATATAGGTACCTAAACTTGGCATTTTTTGTTGGGACTGTACTTGAAATGACTGTAAACATAAAATACTAATATTGATAAACATACAAAAAATGGTTCTTTCGATTATTACTTAATATAATTTACACATTGCTTCTATTACTAATATAACTTAAGATACATGCATCTGAATTACTGCTGTTGATTTTCAAAAAAATTGAATTTGAAAATTCATTCGAAAAAAAATTTCGAATTTTAATGAAAAATTCGAAGTTCGAATTTCGAATTTTAATGAAAATTCGAAGTTCACCACTACACTGCGCCAAGTGCAAACAAAAACGTGTCTGCACTCTGCACTACAGGTATAAAGCTAGATTCAGACCTACCCAATTATAAGTATAAGTGCTAAATTAACCAACCAGCGCTTCCATAAAATTCCAATTTCAATTATGAGTACAAACATTGAGCGCTGATTGGTTAAATTAGACACTTACACTTATAATTGAGTAGGTCTGAATCTAGCTTAAGCGTGTAAATAACTAGTGTGCATCATTCTTGTTCTAATTAACCTGTTTTAGCCCTTTCTCCAAAACATGCCACTGTATTGATGAGAGCATGACGATAATCGAATTAATATGTAATGTTAAAAAATCTGCTGTGGCCAGTACACGACCTCTCGCCTAATTCTGCTTATTCTACTAATCTCGAGACTAATCTAATAAATAGTTTTACTTACATTTTAATAGTTTTATGTTCATGTAAGATGTAAACGATAATGTAAACCAAGATGCAAGCAAAAGATGTCAACTGTACTGTCATTGTCATAATCATTCAAATTTTATGTAGAAACAAATTTCATATAATGGACAACAAGATAGAATATTAATTGTACTTTATTTTATTGTTAAACACTACCAGATTCAGCAAATTGTATTTATAATTAACTGTACCCATAGATAATTATATTTTCTTTTATTTTTAATTGCAGAAATTGTCATAAATAAATAATGTACCAATATATTTAAAGAAAACTTAATCAAGCTTCAAAAAGTACTACTTCCGGTTTGCGGATTTCTTCCAAAATGTTATCCGGTGTTAAGATACTTATTAAAACCTTAAATATGAAATTTGGTTATTAAAGGTTTAATACTTTTTCAGTTATCGTGGACGAAAAATCGTCAGTCCATACATTCATACAAACACACACACGCACACACACACGCACACACATACACACACACAGACATCATCGTGAAAATAGTAAATTCGTATTGTAGAGACCTTGAAACGTGCTTATCCACCAAAAACTCATACTCGAAAATTTTGACCCATTACAATACCTCTCTTATAGAATATGAGGCGAGAGGTAATAGGATGTGCACAACTAGATGCTATAACAGTCCTAAATACAAAATTTCAACTTTCTACGTGTAACCGTATTGGAGTTATGCGACATACATATGTACGTACGTACAGACGTCACGACGAAACTAGTCATAATGGATTCAGAAAAGATCAAAACGGATATTTCCATAAAAATCTGAAAACCTAAATTTTTCGCGATTACAATACTTCCTTTTTACTCTGTACAAGAAAGTAAAAACTGTGAGGATAAATCTTCAAAATATCGTAGCGTTAGTATAGTTTCATTTATAAAGTTGAAAATTACTAAAATAGGTACTAAGTTCAATTCTTACCACTTTAAAGAAATAACAAAATATAAATATTTAAAAAAAATAGTTTATATGCTTCCTTTTATTTACTTGAAATTTACGGAAATTATTTGCTGATATTATGTACATAGACTGTAATTGTTTCCACTCGAAATAACAAAATACACCTGAGGATAATTTTTTTTTAAATTTTGGTTTTTAAATTCTTCCATTTTTTAAATTGAAATTTAGGGAGATGATTTTTTGTTGATGTTATGTTTATAGAAAGTAATTGTTTCTACTCGAAATAAATAGCAAACCGAAAGCGTCGTCCATAATAAAAAAGTTGAAAATTATAATTCAGTTCTATATTTACGAAGTGCATTTTCTAACGACGTGAAATAATAACGAAATATTAGGATAAATTTTAAAAAATGTAATGTTCATATGCTTCAATATATTTATTTTAAATTTTGGAAAATTATTTGTTGATTATAATGTTTAGAATGAAATTGTGTTCTCTCGAAATAAATAACAAACTGAGAGTATAAACAATAAAAAATATAGCGATAATAAACTTAAATTTATAAAGTTCAAAATTAGTCAAATTAAAATTCAATTCTATATTAAAAAAATGCATTTTCTCACAACTTGAAATAATAACGAAATATTAGAATAAAGTGAAAAAAATTATAGTGTTTATATGCTTACATTTATTGATTTCAAATTTAGAGAAATTATTTGTTGATATTATGTTTATAGAACGAAATTGTTTTCACTCAAAATAAGTAAAAAACTGAGAGGATAAACAATTAAAAAATCGTAGCGGTAAACGGTAATAAACTTCTATTTATAAAGTTCAAAATTAGTGAAATTATACCTACTCCTAATTCAGTTCTATATGTACAAAGTGCATTTTCTAACGACTTGAAATGATAACGAAATATTAGGATAAAAAAAACATTGTATAGTGTTTATATGCTTACAGTTATTTATTTGAAATTTAGGAAAATTATTTGTTGATATTATGTTTATAGAATGAAATTGATTTCACTCGAAATAAATAACAAACAGAGAGAATAAACAATTTAAAAAACATAGCGGTAATAAACTTCTATTTAGTAAGTTCTAAATTTGTGAAATTATAATTCAGTTTTATATTTACAAAGTACATTTTCAAAGGATTTGAAATAATAACGAAATATTAGGATAAATTAAAAAAATTATAATAAAATTATGAAAATATTATTATTATTATATTTAGTTTAAGAATATTATTGAAAACTACAATTTTCTCTTGCAATGGTATACCTATATTTAGTAAATTAAAAATAATAGAGTGTGGCGAGGTGTCATGTGTTGGCCCGATCAAATTTTTATTTTACGTTTACGTTTACCTTACCTTACCTAGTAATAATTTATTTTAAATATATTTATTTATTTTAAATATATTCCTTTTAACACTAATCAATGTATTTTTGCATTATAATGAATTGTTTATAACGTTATACGCAAAAATTTAAATAAATAGTAAAAATCATTATAAAATTATTATCACAAAAACTGTTGCTTTTATAAGACTGAATTTTATTATGTGCATGTAATATAGTCATATTTATTTCCCAAAAAAATCGCGTTAAAAGTAAATGTTAAACAAAAGAGATATTAAATAAACAATCAGTACCAATGCTTGGAATTCTATAAAAGCATCATATCAGCAAAGAAAGGTCTTCTAGTTCAACACATAGCAGTTTATTAAGTTTGAAAGTAAAATAAACGTTTTATTAACATTTTTTGCAAATATAAAGTCACCGGCCGCCTCTGTACCTGACCTAGTAGGTAATAAGTACCTACCATATAATATGTTCATTTCATTGTTTAATACCAAAAGTAAGTATTTTGTCTGTAAGTACTTATAATAAATTATAATTTAAATATCCCTATTATTGTTTATTTGTTTCATTACAAATAAATTTATAATATTATTTAACATTACCTATATTTCTTATGAAAGTTTCATCTTCCAATTTTTAGAAGTCCCTGTATACCAAGAAACCCTAAAATGTAATGTATTTAACTGGAAATCACATATTTTTGTCCGCTCATGCGCACTTCATGCGAAGACAAAATCCCCACCGCTAGTATTAGTTGCTGGTTTGAATCTTAAATAAAACGGAGCCATCTATGAACTTTTATTATGAGTAGATCACCGAGTCCACCTTTTAGATTTTCTTCTAAATATAAAACGATTGTAGCGCTAACTAGTGAGCTAGAAACACACCACACTATAGGTACTTGTCAACGTTAACTATTAGTAAAATTATTTTCAAATTTTTGACGCACAGGTTTAAACACAATTAAAGAATAGGTATTCTTACAAAAGTTTAACAAAAAATTTGTTTTTTATTTTACTTTTTGGTGTTTAATTTACAGTGACTTGTAATTGGATAAAGTTATTGACATCGGCATTTCTGCATACAATTCTCTGATATGAGTTTTAAACGTTTGTAGGTTAGGTTAGGTTAGGTCGAAATTTTAAGATTTTTTCTAAGCAAAAATTGAAACTTTTGTAAGAATATCCTTAAATAATTTTACAAGAGTATTCAGGAAATTGTATTCTGCAAACCGGAAATCCATATTTTTATTCATATGAAAATTACAGCCGTTTTCGTATGATGAGACAAACTACTACTTGATCAAAATTTATCGTTTTTTTTCAAAATACATTTGCACGATTTTCTCAAAAACTGTACCACTTTCATAAAAAAATTTGTACCTATACCATTTTATAGCAAATTTTGTGCTCTACAATTTGTTTTTTCGTAATATTAATCATTTACTTACGAGATAAAAATTAAAAACAGAGACGGCGGCCATTTTTTCAAAATGGCGGACAAAGCTCCAGTCCAATCGATTGAGACTTTTAGTATGTTGTTGATAAAGGTACTGGAAAGGTGTATACCAAAATCCAGCTTTCTACTAATTTTTTTCACTAAAAGACAAAATATGATCTAATTTGACTAGATTATATCCCAGAAAACAAAGGTTTGTTTTTTAATATTATTAATATAGGAACTTTTCAAACTATATTTTTTAAAAGACAATAAAACTTGGTTATTAATAAATCCTAAATCAAATACGTACTTTTATTTTTCTTTATTATTTCTCCTATGCATTTTAGCGGACTGCGCCACATGCATGAATTTTTTTTGGGTCATCAAAAGAAACAGTTTACAAAAATATCTAATATAAATTGTATATAAATAGGTAGGTATATGAAGAGTTTATTGTTATGTTCATTAATTAAAATGTTGAACAATCGGAAATAATTTTTACAGTTCATTTTCAAATGAAACACAAGTTATAAATCAAAAAATCTGACGTGGCCGTTACAATACCTCTCGCCTTGACATTGAAGTATTATTATTTAACCTCGTATTTAACCAAATATTAAGCTTTAATTTAAATAAAATACAACAACACCGTATAACATTTGATATAATAATATAAAATAATCATACATTATATTATTTCTGTTTATCTGTCACATTGACAATTTTATTTTTGTTTTAAATTTTATTTCTATTTCGGGATTCACAAATCGTGGTAGGTAAAATTATATATTTAAAAAAATTATATTTCTTTATTGGTTAAAGATATAGAAACAAGTAAGATTAAATATTGTACAATGTAATTTCTTCTTTCATGTGTGGTATGTCAAATTGTAACAATCGCATTATTTTATACAATTTTTGCAAAAAATGTTATAGTGCTACAAGAAAAGTACCATTTCCGGTTGGTAGATTTTTACCAAAATCTTTTCAGCTCTTCATTAACATATATAAATGTATAATGCAAAATATTAGAATTTTATGTTCAGTAGAATTTGAGATAATGAACCGGGACGAAAGGCTATAGTAGGCGTACATACAGACTTTCATACACACACACAGACACACACACAGACACACACACAGACATCATCGTGAAAATAGTCAAAATAGGTTCTAAAGGTGCTAAAACGTGCTTATTGACAAAAATCTCGACATCGAATTTTTTCACGATCCCTATACCTCTCTAGGCGAGAGGTAAAAACACCGTTTACAATACACTCGAAATTCGAATTTAAATTCGAATTTTAAATTCGAATTTTGAAATTTGAAATATGGAATTCGAAATTCGAAAATTTAAAAAGCATATTTTTCGAATTTCAAATTTTTCAAAATTCGAATTTTATCAACAGCACTAATCTGAATATCGAATTATTGTAAACTGTAAACGTCAGTTTGACAGAACAAAGCATTGTTTTTTTCAAATATGTTAACAGTTTTTACCCTGAATGTAGGTACTAAAACTTCTGACGTCTTTTTCTGCGACTGTACTTTGTAATGACTGTCAAAATAAAATAATTTGTCTAAAATATTATTAAAATTGATGAAAATATTGAAAATATTTACGGTCTCTCTATTATAACTCAAAAAATTAACTGTTTCTAATCTGGTGACTTTCATGGGGAAACTAGTTCGTTAGGTTTTCACACTGTTTTGGTATTGGTGGTAACCTTGTGGTAACTGTCTACTGTCATTCTCTCACTCTCTCTTTTCTATGGTCATTGTCATTCAGAGATTTTAAATGAACGCTACGGAAGAACAAAAACAAATAATAATCAATTTCATGGAAGATAATGTTGATTTTTTGTATTCCGAAGCCCGACTTCTAAATGCGGTTGCATTTGGTCTAATAAAAATTGGCGTATTTGATTAATTATTCCTCATGCATTTGAGGAGATGTGGTGGATCATAATAATGGTAACAATGGAACTGTTCAAATGTTCAAATGTCAACTAGTTTCATAGCTGCCAACTGTTGGTAAAGTTGATAAAATAAACTATTTCCCTCATAAAATTTAAGCCAATCAGAAGTCTGACATTTCTGAATATCGTCCAATCAACGTAGAATTACACGATAATTTTGCACTAGTGCAAATTATCTATAATTTGCACTAGTGCAAAATTATTGTATTTTAATACGGCGTGGCAAAGTGATTCTGACTTGCTGTCAAAAGACATTTTTAAATTTTGCTTTATTTTTCATGAGAGAAACAGCGTTTGGCTAAATTTTAATCGGAAAATAGTCCTTCGAATATCCCTCGTGCATGTAATTGTCGATAATTTCCTCAAGTGCACTTGAGATATTATATAATGATAATTTTGTTATCATTCATGGCTGCTAACTGTCAATAGCGACATCTATTGATAATTGAGTACTATAAATAAAGGCCGAGCGCCTGCAATCTAAGTTACCAAAGGCTGGCGAGGGATTTTATCATTGAATTTGTCGAGGAATGTTACCTATAAGCAACAATCTTAAAAATAATGAGACACGAGATATATTTTGTTAGACTATTTCTAAATAAACAGACATAAAATTTACGTTGGAGTGTCCTAATATTTTTATTATTAAATGTATTCTAATGTCGGAGTAAGCAAAATTTGACACTGCTGCAGACCGATTAGAATAATTATTAGTCGTGGGTTTTCGTGTTTTTAAATCAAGACTAATTTATTGAGCCGAAACGGTTGTTTAGTTTAACATTCAATTTTTATACTAACCTTTGAGTGTCAAAATTTTATTTTAGTTTCTTTCGTTTCACAAGTTCATTAATAATTGGTTCCAAACTAAGGTTTTTGACGTAACTGTATTTTTTGGTGTTCTATTTGATATATTTTTTATTTCATCGTAAGAAGTTGTCACAAAAAGGTTCATTTGACACTTTTTTCAATTAAAATCAATAAAATTGTCATATCTATGTATGACGGGTAAATTGTCATTTGAACAATCCCTAGGGAATTTTTACATTTTTTGCCGATATATTTTGTACGTCATTGGTTAGAATTTTAAAAATTGAAGCAAATGAATGGTTTAATTAATATGTGGGAAATAGTCAGTAAAATACTCCGAATTATACATAGTATTAGCCACACATATTTAATATATATATAGGTACCTAATTGTAATTAAAATTTAAACTTGTGTCAAAATATGACATAAATATAGTAATAAATAGTAACATGATGCAACTTCACAGTAGTGCATTGTTATTAAATAAAATAATTATATTTCAAATTTAACATAACTACCTATATGTAAACATAACGCATATGTTCCATCTTTAAATATTTAATAAAATTTTCAAAACACTCTTACCTTATCAATTATGACAAATATATCGAAATAAAATTTCGAATTGGAAACGTCAGATCAAATCTGACACGAATTGACAAAAAAAATCTTGTTTTATAAAAAAGAAAACACAAAAATTCCATGGCATACTCCCAGCTGTGTTCCGTGCATTTTTCGGTTTTTTCTTAATAACTTTCTTAATATAGACAATATTGGTACAAAACATGTATTAAAAATATAGTCAAAAACATCCTTTACCTATATATCAAATGAAAAAAACAATCGATCAAAGTATAATACCCGTTGCTAAGGAGTGAAAAAAGAGTGAGTTTTTTTCATTTCTCACTGAAACTATGGCCCCTACAACAATGAAATATACAAAAGGCACTAGTGAAAATAATCGTTATTAATATAAAAAAAGTTTGATGAAAATCGATCCAACAATAAAACGTGTAGAAGAAAAAAAAGTTTGGTTGCTAACATGATGAAAACATAGTGAATTAAGCTAATTAGTATATATAGATGTATAAATTTTGCAATTAAGGATATTCACTCGGGTGGAGCCGGGTAAGGGGAAGTGCTCTATGATCACAATGTAAAAGACTGCAGGGTGACAACTTTTAAATGTGAAATTTTATTCGAAAAAAATGTCTTTAAATAAAGATTTATTTGAATTTTTAATGTAAATTCATTATCTAATGTCATAAGTGATTACGTGAAATTATTATTTAAATTTATGTGCAATTAATTTTGCAATATAAATATACTGAGATAATGATGGAAACAACGGCAACAATGTAAAACGTAGAACAAGTTTTCGCTGCACACAGTTGGTTGCCTGGGTGGCACCTAACCTCTCAACTTATATATTTTAACATTTTTCTCATTTATAAATTCTAAATTGAAAAACATTAATTATTTATTTAATTCATTTATAAAAATAATAATAGTAAATAACTTAATAATTAATTAGAACCGTTGACTTTTTTTCATTATAATATTTGCCAATATGAAAACTGTCAACTACGTTGCCACGTTTATACATCATGACGTCTTTACTGTCACCGAGTTCAGTTTAGAGTGTTAATTAATAGCTAAATACTCTTCATCAACACGGTAAAGCTCGATTTAAAAAATCTTATGACATAGATAAGGTTTTGTAGTTACTATGTGCAAATTTTCAGATTTTTCTCTGTATTTTTTTATTAACTTTATGCGATGTTCCATTTAATCCTATGCTCGATTTTTAAAATTTATTTTCTCTATAAGGCGAGCTCATGCACCTGACGAACGCCATTTTAGGTCACGTGTTCTGTGGGCCCTGCGTCAGATTTTTTAAAAAGTTAAGCGCCATTTTCTATTTGAGTTTTGACTTGATAGTTTGATCTTGCGGATGTTTTGTGGTTTCCTTATTGTTTTGTTGTTGTTTGTTAATTGTTTTTGTTATTTCGTTTACTTGTGGTGTTTTTTATTATAATTTTGTGTTGTTTTTGTTATTGACAATGCCCAGTTCTGGAAAGCGCTGTGTCGTGGGCTGTAAGACAGCGTTGAAGCATAGACGAAAGGTGTATATAATACCGGCAGAAACTGATCGAAGAGGTAAATTGTGTGAAAAGTAGTACTACAAACCCATATAACTTATCAAAATGTGACTTTGTTTAGGTCAATTTGATCCAGCGAAAGCTGATCGCCGACAGCGATGGTTGTCAGCGATACGTCGGGATCTTTCCGCCATGAAGAATGCCCGAATTTGTTCGGAACATCTTGTGACGAGTAAGTTTCTAAAGGAATTATTACAGCATTTATTGTATATCGTGTATGTATTTCCATTACAGAACGACCTGTGAACGATCCCAACCATCCAGACTGGGTGCCTTCTGTTGGTCTGGGGTACACCACTTCATCTGAATCTCCGGCTCAACGACTTCAGCATTATCAACAAAAAAAGAAGAGGAGAGACAGGTATTTTTTTTTTATTTTTGAATAAATTTTGAGAATACTAATCCAATTTTCTATCACATTTATTATAATGTACGTTCTAAAACTGTAATTATTTTTCATAAACATTCACTCATGGGATGCTCGAGTAAATGTGACCCAATTGATTGTATATTAATTAAAATCAATTTACAGAATTTATTGTTTTCCTTACTTTATCCCATTTCCTAGAATTAATAAAATCTACGGTAGGTAAGTACACTTATGCATGACACGACAATTGAGAATGAAATGGATTATTGAGAATGTAATATTATTGTGAATGTGTGATATTCTTTTGACTGTATTATTCTTTTCTCCTTAGCTACTTCAGCCCACGGCCCAACTTCACCGATTTTTCCACGCGGTACTCTCCAAAGGGCCTTCACCCCCGTCACTGATACTTCTGGTTCCTTACTTTTTGCATTAACAAGAGCAAACAAAACTGCTGATACATGCCTACAGGTCTCACCGAGACCAGCAACACATGTGCAGTGCCCGCAAAGAACTACACCATCCGGTTTGACTATAAGCCACGGTTGCAATAAGTCTTCTGTGATTCTCTGTGTATATGCATTACCTACAAATAATAAGAAACAGATATGTTAACAACTAGTAATGTTATGAAGGAAAGATGTAATTAGCAATGTTAAGAGAATAGCATCCAGTAACGCAATATATATTTGAAAAATCTCTGAATTAGCAATGTACCTAATGTTGGAAACCAAATATTCTCTACTATAATTAAATTTAAAAACTTTTTATAAAAACTGTAAAATTGATTACCTTTCCCAAAATCAGCACATTTTCTCCAATCTTCTTGACGAACAAGTCTCGCACCCAACCACACGTAAAATATTTGTACGCTTCTAAACTTTTAAAAGCACGAAATTCTTCTCGAGTATACGCACTTTTAGTCAGCACTAAATAATCGTAGACATCACCATGCGAATCATTTGGAAACAAATGTAATTCCCTCGAAAAACTTTTCTGATCGCAGTCGTACGGATCTACATTGTCTATTAAACTAATCTTCGACAAATATCTGCCTTTCTCTTCAACACCCAAACTTTCGAAATAAACGGACATTTTATTTGTAGAATCCACTTTAGAAATTACACTCAAAAATAATTGTTTGTTGTGTACAAATCAATGTTCAACAACGAACTAAATATCCATATTTCAAAGGCCGCCTAAGAAAACTTTTAAATACCGCCCATTCCGCAGGCCAATCACAGCGAGGGCCCACAGAACACGTGACCTTCGTCAGCTACATGAGCTCGCCTTATATCTAAACGGTAAAAAAATCTGAAAAAATTAGTAGTTCATTTTTTCATCATAAAGAACGATATTCTTAATTTTCATTCAATTCTCTGTATTTTTGATATGACGAGTGAATATCCTTAATACGAATAGTCGACTTCCGGTAGAATTATTGAGGAAACGCCGCGAGATCGAAAATTTTCATAGGGAAAGATGTGGTAGACTCACCTCAAGAAGTTGCAGCCGGTTATGTATAAATGAAACTTTATGTCGGCGGGCCCACGGACTAGCAACAACAGTAAATGTCACATTGGCAGTTTTAACAGCCTACTTAATACGTGTGATCACCTTGTGATGTCATAAATTAATTTGCGTTCCCAATATTTCAATATTATAATCTAGAATGCGATCCATGCGTGGCGTTGCCGTATTTTTACGTAATTTTTCGGGAGACGTCAAAAACGTAAATTTTTGTTCACATTTTCTTTTATATCTTTAAATCTAAGTAGTGAATCGTAATTATATTTTGCATGGATGTTTCTACAAGTATAGGGCATAATATTAAAATATATTCATGAAACTGTCAAATCTCCTTTATAACTTTTATCGGTGTTTGCAGACTGATGGCGGACTGCTGAGAAAAACATGTCATACTAAAACGACGATAACTCTTAAACGAGGTAGTAACTGTACAAAAAAATTTATCTGCACGATTAGAAAGATGTAATGAACAATATACTAAATTTATACATAATAATCATATATCACAGATAGGACCAGTGGACCAGTACCTCCTTAAACGATTGGGCTCGCCATAGCCTTCTAAAGTTTACAAGCCTTGAAGTAGGAAATTTGGCAACGCAGCAAGTAGTCCGATTATCAGACTACTTGCTATTAGCGTTGACAGATAAGTATCAAGAAGATCGCCTCTTTGTGTTGCTTTCATTCATTAAATTATTATTTTGGTGTAATTATAATCAATATTAATTGTATCCTACATCGGTCACATTTTTGTTTAATCAAGAAATCATGATTTTAAAAAGGTAAGAAGCAATGATATTTTTGGTCTAGAGAGTTAGGTTATGTGAACAAATTTTGTTTACAACTTCTTTTTCTAATATTCTAGATACTTAGACATTTTCTGTGTACGTAGATGTACAACGAATAATGCCAGTACATTGAAATAAGATGCTCCAGTACTTTGTCTTTCCCAAAAGAAGAAAAGTTACACAAATTGTGTCTAAATGCAATACACCTGGAAGATTATACTATGAGCCAATATTCGGTGGTTTATAAAAAATATTTTGACGACGGTGATATTATTACTATTAAAATATTAAATGATAGTGCAGAAATCAATGATGTAGAACAATTTTTGTGTAAAGACTTAACGAAATATTTTGATAGTTCTGTCAACGCCTTGGGCACGAAAATATTATTATTATTATACAAAGTGGAATTGCAAATGCATAGAATATAGTATGTTTTTTACATTTTAAATATTGATTGTGATCAATTGTGATACTTAAAATTTTCCTAATGATTGTGGTGAATAAGTGACAGTGTTCTCTATTGTAAGTGTAAGTCAAAGTTTCAATGTTACGGTATTCATCCACGGACATGAATTGTATGATTTCAAATTGATTTTATTAATAATTATAATGAAAATAAAACAATTTTCAACTGCATAGGCCGGAAATTTATTGAAAAAGGTAAACTTTCCACCTTATTATGACTTATCTTTACTTCCTTCCTTTATTATAAATACCTGTTTTAAATAATATTTAAATAGTTTTAAGTTATTATTATCATTATTACTATTATTAGTATTGTATACCTACATTTGTTCCACGTAATATGATTAATCGGAAATTAACAAACATTTAGTTTATTTTAATGATTTTGTAATTTATTAAAATACATCAGTCTGCATATTAGGACTACCTTTGACAGATAATGCGATGTTGCCTTTGTTAATTCATGGCTTGTAAACTATAGGAGGCTATGGGCTCGCCCTAGCATTCGGCCTTTGAAGTGTGCGGATGTGAGTTTGTGCGAGTTGAGTACATTTATAATATTTGTGCGAAAATCAACCTTATCGTATCAGTGAATACGGCGTAGTTTCAAAAACCGCCCTCCACTGGGGCTGTTGAAGACTCAGAGGGCTAAGGCTATGTTCTCTAGTCCCAGTACAACTAATAAGATCATAAAAACATAATTAGTAAAGTTAAGACTAAGAAAATAGTTGTGCGCCATCAGAATGGTTTGCAAAGTTTAAAAACCACGATCTGCCGTACCATGATAATCACAACGTTTGAACGGCCTCAGTCAACAACTTACCGGTTCTGCCGCGAGGGCGGCGCCAGCGTCGCGAGGAAGAGTTCAGGCGTATAAGGTCGACAGTGACAATGATGCGTCATCTACCAGCATTAAAAGTGCAATAAACTAGTAAACAATGAAACTAGTGCAAATGAACCTAAACCGGCCAAAAAGAGGTTATCTATAGGGTGTCTACTCAAATCTAAAAAACTCAGAGCTAGAAAATTCTTGCCCGGAATCATAAAACAAACGAAAATTCAGAGACAAGAAAATGCTTACATAAAAAATGCATTCATAGAAAATTCAAATTTGGAATTTGATTGATGCAGAAAACACATGTAAAGGAATATTCAAAACTGGAAAAAATATGGCTGCGGAAAAAATAGGATTCTGGCTAATATATAAACTAATCTATGCTAACAAAACCCTTCTTGAGTCCAACAGAACTCCGTTTTTTTGACATAAACTAATCTATGCTAACAAAACCCTTCTTGAGTTCAGCATAACTCGTTTTTTAAACGGCCACAACGCGTTGTTCAGCTGACAGCTTGCAGCCAACTTCAGGTTTGACCGCCAAGTAAAGTTTCTGTGTTTACTTGATTCCAGAGGGTGCATATGGGAAAACTGAAAATGCATTTTCCAAAAATGCATAGACCGTAAGTGCAAAAACCGAATGTAATAAATTCCGAAAATAATTAAACCTAAAATGCAAAATTCGAAAATGAATCCCGAAAATGCATTGACCGAAAGTGCAAAAACCGAAAATGCATCAACCGATAGTGCAAAATCCGAATGATGTAATTTCCGAAAATGCTTCGTCCGAAAATGCATGAACCGAACTATGCATCAGCCGAAAATGCATCAACCGAAAGTGCAAAATCCGAATGATGCAAATTCCGAAAATGCCTTGTCCGAAAATGCATGAACCGAACTATGTATCATCCGGAAATGCATCGACCGAAAGTGCAAAAACCGAATGCAACAATATTTATTATTATTATTTATTTGATAAATAAAAACTTATATTTTTTGTGATTTAAAGTTGTGTCCAAAAAATTTTCATTTTTAAAGAAGTATAGTCGGTATGTGGACAAGAGGTAGAACAAAAAACAATCAAACTTTCATTGTCTAACGTTTCGGTTATATTATAACCATCTTCAGACAATTCTACAAAACAAGAGTACAATTAGATACAAATATATGTAATACAATCATTTAAGTTACATAGTAATCAATATACCCAAGTAACAATGTAACTTGATTTCGACGTATTTGTGAGGTCGATATAAGGAGTCATAGTGACGATTATGCGTGGATCGTTTATCTATGTACTGTGAACGGGTCGTCTTCCGGTCAAGGTGCGCATGTGTCATGTAGGGCGGCAGACATATAAGTGCAGCGGAACGAGAATTCTGGCTTGTTCAGCCGGCGTATCGAAGTGTCATGTAGGGCGGTGCTGAGAGGGGCCGAATTGAACGCACATGGTAGATTCCTGCAATTTGAGTGCACCACAGCCAAAGCTAAGTATTGCTTAATATTTCTTTTGGTTTGCGGAGGTGATTTTGTGGCACCAATTCATTGCGGTGAATTCGTTGGCTTTTGTGCTGTGATATTGGTTTTGAGGTTACGTGGCACCGACCACATGGCTGGAATTTGTCGGGAACTTTTGTACATTGTGCTTTTTTAGGGCCACCCATTTATTTGGAAGTTCTGTCTCTCAACATTTTGTGACCTATTGGTACTGTGGAATTTAATTTTTGGAAGATCGTTGGCTGAACAAGCACGGCTGGAGTTTAGTTTGATCCTTTGTGGAAAAGCTTGGTCTTGTGAGACTTCCTGAGGTTTTGTGATTTGCCAACGTCACTCAGGAAAGTATTGGCTGTATCGTTATTATTTAGTTTTATTAGTGGCTCAGTGCGTTGCCCGTCTGGGTCCACAATATTTATTTATTTGTGTAGTTGAGTATTTTGCTCCTATTGATTTATTTATATAAATATTTATTGATCCCGTCTGGATCGATTTATTTGAGTTATTTAAGATTTTAGGCATATTTATTTATTTATTTTAATATTTATTTATTTAATATTTATTTATTTATATTTATTTATTTATATTTATTTATTTATATTTATTTATTTATATTTTTACTTATTCATATTTAGTTTACACTGTGCTTAGCTTACTTATGCTAGTTTGTGTGCACGCTGCATGGCCTGCCAAGTTCTCAGAGACTGGCAGCAGCCCTGTTAAGCTTTGCTACCTCTCTGTAGGTAGTATTTGCTTCGGTGAGCTTATTTATTCGTATCATTCTTATTGTTTATTGCTACCAGCTTTGCAATCTCTCTGTAGATTGTATTTGCTTTCTGAACTTTTATTATTATTGTGTATTATATTGATTAAATTATCATCAGCTTTGCCAGCCCTCTGTGGACGGTATTTGCTAGTATTATATATTGCTTGCTTGCTATTCACCTGCTTTGATGTTCCTAGTGATTGCTGCTGAGCGTGCTTTGCTTATCCTGCTTGCTGCTGTACCTGCTTGGAGAGCGTGACCTACGGCTGGAACTGCTGTCAGTGGTGGAAGATATTCTGCCTGGCGCCTAGAACTCTGATGCTCGACCTCCATCTACAGCCAGAGCTCAAATAAATCAAGCTGACCGCAGAATCCGTTGTCATCCCCAGCCAGACGCCACTCCTTACAACCGGAGCATCTGTATTCAGGTCTTATGCACTTATTTATTAAGTTATACACTCATTTTTGGCTCTCCAAGCCCAGCAAGTAGAGATAAGAGTTTAGTTTATTTTTGTATTTGTAATTGGGTTCAGCAGAAGTTTCTGCACTACCGTCGTTTACCGTCCATCTGTTCTTGTAGTTTATAAAATTAGATCCATGTTTTGCTTTCATATGCGAAGGTTTGTGTTAGGCAGCCATTAATGATTGTGATCTGTGGTTTTCTTTGAGCTTCGGTAGTTTAGTAAAGTAAAGTTTAACCGTGTGAAGTGGCTTGTAGTTAGGCAGCCTTGGTGCAGGCTTTGTTTATTATTCAGTAACCCAGTTACATTTGCAGAGCGTATTCAGTTTGCAATATCATTTATTTTGTCTGGTTTTATTGTATTCATTTATTTGATTCGTTGGAACAATATTGTGTCTAGCTTAAGGTAGATTGTGATTTGCCGTTCAGCGGCTAGGGTCGTGTAGGCCAATTAGTCTTTATTGAGATTCTTGTCAATATACGTTGTTAGATTTGATTGTGCATTTTGGTACTTATTTCACTTATACCTACCCACTCCCACTCTACCAGTGTGAGCAGCCGTGGCATACAGGTAACTAATTAATTATCTTGTGACAGTACCAGTAACATCGATCGTCGACGTCATATTCACATCGACTGTTGATGTTCACTTAACGTCGATTAACTACTAAAATAGATGCATATAAATGTTGCTATATTGGTTTTAATAATGTACGGAAGCGTAGAAGGGCCAGAGTTGTGATATTTTTATGTTGTTATTTCAACTTTTTTTCTTGAAATTTCAACTTTCAAAATGGTGAAATTTCACATTTTTTCTTGAAATTTCAACTTTTAAAAAGGTGAAATTTCACCTTTTTGAAAGTTGAAATTTAAATATTTTTTTGCGCATTTGTAGGTTTTTTTCGCCGTCCTGTAGGCAACGCCTATGCAACCCACAAAAAGGTTCCAAATAAGCGAAAAGTGACGTCACACTTTACCTCCTCATTTGCTTCTCAACAGCTTTGTATGGTAAAAGTACATAATACTTGTTTAATTAGTATTAATTCTAGCGATCGTGAAGTAAAGAAAGATACTTACCGATTAAGCACTAACCATCACCAACAATCTGAGTACATCAGAAACGTAACAGGTTCAGGCGCGATGTGATTCACTTTTGCATTATACTTACTTACTTAATCCTTAGTCCTTTCTACCTTGTCAGGTGTAAGGTTGGGTTAATAGTTACTTTTCTTACTTCTGCTCAGGCTTCTGCTTCTTCTGTGGTCTTCTTCCATGCATCCTTCCTTTTATTCCTATCTGCATAGGTACCTGGTATCTTCCCATTTGATTCCTCTCTTCTCTAGAGCTTTCTCTACTTCTTCTTTCCATGATTTTCTTGGTCTTCCTCTTTGCTTTGTTTTTCTTGATCTAACTTCGTATACTTTTCTCGTTGTTCTTTTTTCTCTCATTCTTTGTAAGTGACCCCGCCATCTTAGTTGTCCTTCTATTGTATTAGCTAGCAATGGGTTTTACGTTCAGAGTCTTTCTAATGTCCTTCTTTCTTACTTTGTCCATGATTGTTTTTCCTTCTGTTTTTCTTAGGAATCTCATTTCTGTGCCGTTTAGTTTGCTACGTTATTTTTCCGTCGTTGTGCAAGTTTCTGAGCGGTAGGTTAATATGGGAACCGCTACTTATTTATATATTTGTGTTTTAGTTTCTTTTGGTATTTCTTTTTTGTTAGTATGTTGTTCTTTATAGCGTTGAAAAATCTACCTGTCACTTCTTCGTCCAGTTTTCCGTTGTGTGTCAGCACTGTTCCTAGGTATTTGAATTTTTTGACTTGTTTTAGAGTTTCGCCATCTAGCTTGATTGAGTGTTTTTCCCTCTTCATTTTACCTATTATCATTGTTTTGGATTTGCTCTTGTTTATTTTCATATTTATATTTTCTAGGTGCCTCTTGACTATATCTATATGTTTTCGTTGAGTGTATTTTAGTCTTTTCCAATAAGTACCATGTCGTCTGCATAACAGAATTCAAATACTTGTAATTTTTCCATTTTCCATATTCCTACTGTAATTTGCTTCGCTTCCTTTTTAGCTCCTTTTATAGCTTCGTCTAGGACTAGCCTGAAGTGTAGCAGACATAATATGCAGCCTTGTCTCACACCTTTCATGTATGATTTTTATTTTTTTGTTCTTACGTAGTTCTTTGTATTCTTGTATAAGCTTTTTATACCTGCTATTATTTTATTGTTTATACGACGTTTCCTTAATGTGCTCCATATGTCTTCTCTCTTTACCATGTCAAACGTCTTCTCTAGGTCGATGAAGCACAGGTGTATACTGTGTCCTTGCTTTATAGTCTTCTCACTCATTTGCCTCACTATAATAATAGGTGTTCAAACTCATTTCTTAAATACTTGCGAACAATTTGGCCACTGTGCTTAGGAGCGTTATTCCTCTATAGTTTTGACATTCTTTTATATCTCCTTTTTTGGATAGGGAGCATATTATCCCAATTTGCTAATCTTCGAGTGCGTTAAGCACGTTGTATATATCTTTTAATACTTCTAGGGCTTGATCTATCGCTGCTTTCAGCATTTCTGTCGTGATCATGTCATGTCCTGGTGCTTTACCCACTTTGGCTTTCTTAAGTGCTTCTTTTACTTCCTCTACCGTTATTTCTTCTTCGTGCTCTTGGTTATTTTTCTGTTCGTTCTTTACCTTTAATATTCTGCAGCACTTACGTTTTCTTCTTTCTTGCGTTTTTGATTTTCTCTATAAGACTTTTTCATCGGTTCTCCAAATTCCGTCCATGACGTCTGTTTTGCTTCTTTAACTATATTTTAAACTTTCCTTCTTTCTGCTTTGTAGTTTTCGCAGTCTTTTTCGTTTCTCGCGTATCTCTGCCATTTTTCTTTCTTGCTTTTATTGCTTCTTTTACATTTTCATTCCACCATCCTGTTTGTTTTGTCTCTTTGTTCGTGATTTTGGTCGTTCCACAACATTTCTCGGCAGCTGAAAGTATAGTTCGTTTGAAAATTTTCCACATTTCTTCTATTTCTTCTCCTCTGTTTATTCTTCTCATATCTTGGTTTAGTATCTCATGGTATTTTAGCTTCATGTTTGTGGCATCTTATTTTATTGTTGGTTGCCTTTCTTTTCTTTCCCGTTTCTTTTTCTTTTTGATCTTTGAAGGTTAAAGTAACTAGGAAGTGATAATTGCCTATCTCTACTACTCTTTTTATTCTTATGTCGTTATGTCCCTTACCCTTGACCAGGATTCTCTACTAATTAGAAAGTATTCAATTAACGATCTTTTGCATTATACCATAAATAAAAGAATTCGTAAAGATTACCAGTCTAATGAATATAAAGCGTATGCAAAAATGTTGCTGGCCGCTATGGGGACGCCACAGTCACTTGCCCTCTGCCGAGCAGTCACAGAAATAATAATAGAACGATCGTATGTCCCTCTTTTGTGAAGTAACAAAATTTCTTATGAATTGGTGTGAATCCTTGGACGTTGATACATTAAATATAAAAAACTTAAATATACGTATTTTTAAGTAAATTTAGTAGAGCCGAAAGGATTTAATGATGAAATAAATTTAACTTCATTGGATTGCAGGCTTTAATTGTTTAATAAATAATTAAGCCTGCAATCCAATGAAGTGAAATTTATTTCAACATTAAATAAATCTTTACATAAATTGTTGTTCATTTCTTTTTACACTTATTGTTAAAGAAAAGAACGTCTGAAATGTAAATTAGAAATTAGAAATGTAATTTTTAGAAGTAGTTGTTATAATGTAGTTTTATTGTGGCGAATAAATTTCAGTAAAGAAAAGTAAAAAAAAAGCAAATAATTAAATATAAATTAATTATTCTTATAAAAATAACATTGTAATAATTATTGTAATATAAATTATTATTTTTAATAATTCAAAAAATATATCAACATAGGTAATACAATACCTAATTTTATTTATTTAACTATGTTGTAATATTTTTAATTTTCTTTTTTTTTTGGCATTTGAAAATCTTGCGATTTCCATTTAAAATAAAATTTTAAATTAATAATACTGGCTATAATACTGCTATGATTATGATTCGCCCAGATGTCAAACTATTATTGTACTAGCAAGCAAACAAAAAAATGCATTTGCAAATAAGTGTCAGCTCTATTCTGGAGAGTATAATACAAGATAGATTTTTGTGCAGTTAAACCTGACTTGAGTTCTCAGAACCACAGTCGGTGATATTTCAAAATATCTATTGTTAGAAACTAATTTAGAAAACCACAAAAAAACACACAAAACTTCACTTCTGGTATTTACAACGAGGAAAAAGGAACCAGAAATAAAGAAACCTGAATAATCGTAACACACGCTTTATTTAAAGAAAACTAAGACAATGAACGGCTGTTTCGATCGCAAGCGCGATGGATACTGACTCTCGGTCACACCATCCCGACTGCCAGCGGTTCGTATTTGTAACAACATAACATCAATTAAATATAACGAAAAACAACTTACATAAAGTTCGGGATTTCAGAAATGCTTCAATAATTAACATGATTACATACAACTTCAAGTAATAAATTAAGCAAAACAACTTATTATGTCATACGTTTCTAACACGGCCAATTCTGACATTCGCTTCGCTCTCGAAGCGATTCTTCCAATTCGGAAAGGGAACAAGTGATTACTAAGGACCGAGTAGATTCATCGTCATCATAACATTTCCTCAACACTGCTTCAGTGCAAGGCGAAACTACGGTCCTCCACATCGCAGAACACCAAGTGTCAAACATTTTCGTCGTTCCTTGGACTCTGCTTTGTACCATCTGTGTCAACTTCCATTATTTATTTCGCTAGCGGATACACCACTGCATACCATTAGATGAGCGTACCATTGCATGTATTCTCACACCTCTCCGAGTCGCTCCTAATAACATAAAAAGAAGCAAATAAGTTAAACACTGCAAAGCGCATAGCTTTCAACAGTCCACAACTGTACCAAAAAGGGCGACAGTTACAATAACTCTGTAAAGCGCTAAGCTTTCAACACTCCACAAACTGTACCACTGAAGGGCGACAGTTTCACCAACTTGTACAGCTTTCAACGTCAACACAAAGCATCACACACAGCTTTCAATGTTGAACGCAAAGCGTCCGCAAACTCCTCCACTAAAGGGTGAGAGCTGCACCATTTTTACATCTTTCAACGTCAACACAAAGCATCACACACAGCTTTCAATGTTGAACGCAAAGCGTCCGCAAACTCCTCCACTAAAGGGTGAGAGCTGCACCATTTTTACATCTTTCAACGTCAACACAAAGCATCACACACAGCTTTCAATGTTGAACGCAAAGCGTCCGCAAACTCCTCCACTAAAGGGTGAGAGCTGCACCATTTTTACATCTTTCAACGTCAACACAAAGCATCACACACAGCTTTCAATGTTGAACGCAAAGCGTCCGCAAACTCCTCCACTAAAGGGTGAGAGCTGCACCATTTTTACATCTTTCAACGTCAACACAAAGCGTCACATACAGCTTTCAATGTTGAACGCAAAGCGTCCGCAAACTCTTCCACTAAAGGGTGAGAGCTGCACCATTTTTACATCTTTCAACGTCAACACAAAGCGTCACACACAGCTTTCAATGTTGAACGCAAAGCGTCCGCAAACTCTTCCACTAAAGGGTGAGAGCTGCACCATTTTTACATCTTTCAACGTCAACACAAAGCGTCACACACAGCTTTCAATGTTGAACGCAAAGCGTCCGCAAACTCTTCCACTAAAGGGTGAGAGCTGCACCATTTTTTTTACTCGTATTATTGGTCTGGTAGTTCAATCACGTACAGTGAAAGCGACTAGTTGAGTTGACCAAACTGGCAATTGTCCTTTGATAACTTTGGTGTTTAGATTTCTCCGCCAATTCGTCTGGGTTCATAACATTGTTTTGGTAAAATTGCCATCACTTCAAATAGACCTTGCAGTTCATGTTGAAGTTCGTATTTTGCATCGTTTTATATATCTGTTCTACAAAATAAAGTCATTAGTTAAAAATTGCATCTTATCGCGTTATTTATGATTCAAATGTGAGTGTTTATTGCACCGCGAGTAGTTTGTTTACTATTTTATGATCAAGTTCTTAGCAAAGATTGAGTAAGCGAGGTTCCAACAATAACAGAATTTTCCACAAACCGCTCGACCATTCTGACTGAATTTTTATATCGGTTCTAATTAGGTTTATGATTGTGCACATCGCTTGAATTCCATTCGAACGATACATATCAGGTGTTTTATGGTGATATGATACACCAAGTGAGTAACAATATTTCGTATATGCATCGATTAAAAATAAGAATGTGTTTATCCCGTTTAGGAGCCGGGGTTAGTGGATTTAAATAATCCGCGGCAGCACGTACGTAAGTTAAACTTGTAGCTGGCCAGTACGTATCTCCTTAAAGTGGAGTCGGCGACGTGATTACCGACATTTGCAGTTTTGCAAATATTTCGGTTGGAAAACTAAATCAACTGCTGCAACTCATTCATTACATTTTCTCACTTTCAAAACATCTTTTGAACTTGGGCAGGTTAAAATTTGCAAAGTATTGTGGGTACTGTTAGGGAACGCGTTTGCGAGGTGGCGAAAATGCGAGTTCCCTCGCTACGTCCACAATTGGTTATAAAAATAATTTTTGTTTATTGCAATACATTCTCCTATGACTAAAGAATCTAATGAATCAATCTGGAATGATTAATCTTATGTTGACAATAATTGAAAACACCCTAACTCCGTGGCAGCAGACCGTCGACATCGCCTTAATAGCACAAATGAGACAGTATTTAATATAACTTTTCAACAAAATTGCATAAACGGGGAACAAAAATTTTCTGAGTTAAATCAACTATCTTCGCGAACTCGTTATAACATTGTTCATTATGGAATATCTGTAATAATTCTAGTCGACTTTGACAAGACACAAAGTGGTTTAGGGAACTGCTCTCGGGGGTTATTTTAACGTAATGTAAAATACCGTTTTGGACAATATAACGCGACAAGTGTAGTCGACCCTTTTTTGTATCTTAATAGCAGTAACATGTCGTACAACAACTAGGTTGCAAATAAGAAAATCAACATTTGGCAGTGATATCGAAATCTTCCATAATGTCCACTAACGTGCTATATTGGGCAGGATATCTTTCTTAATAACTGTGGATTGTAACATTAAAGTAAATATTCGTAAAAATCTTTTTGAAATAGTTCACAACTGCAAGAATTTATTTTAATGGAATTTTCTTCAGTACTTTTTCTTTTACTAAAATAATTAATTCCTTAGTCCCATCATGTTTTTAAAACAAGTAAAAAGGTAAAACGTTTTTGTAAATTGATTCTTGATGAGACATATCTGGTTAAAACTCAAAAACATATCGCGTAAGTGAAAAGGCGGTTTGGCTTAAAAGATATAGTTGGTTTTCTGTACGTGAAAGCGGATAACAATCTTTACTAATGTGTAGGTCTTGCGGTAGTCAAAGTACATTCGGTACGTGCCCTTTCCTTTTACGCACACGGAGAATAAGGCTGACAAAAGGATTCGCTTCCACGAATAGTACCATAAAGAAGTATTTTATAATACTGCGGACTACCTCGCGTTCATGGTCTGATAGATGGTACGGAGGTAACAATCAAATCGTTAGTGTAACAGATATGAAGGGGAGGTAGAATTGTTATTTACTGTGAATAAACCACTACTGCTTTTGTATCGGAAAGACGGAATAAAAGCTATAAATACAGATAGATGTTGGTCAAATACATCAATTAATTATTCAGCAAAAGCAAGAAATTCTGCAATATTATTACGTACAACATGGGTACCTGAGTGGTCAGTGATTTATCTAAGCTCGGTGTCGGCACATAGATTGCATCAAATTATTACATCGCAATCAAGAAAAGCATTTTGGACAATAACAAAAATGAGGTTGGTAACTTCATCAAAAATATAATCGACTGCTTTAACTCTGGTGTACTGAATAACTTGCAAAGAACGGTTTAATTTAATGTTGAAGCCTAAAGAAATAGCAATTACACATTAGAGACGACAGGTCCTGTATTAATGATTAAAGATCATTTGAATCATCAATAATTACTACATTATTCAATTTTTAAAGATTTTCCAGTTTGACAATAATTGTTAACATTCTTGCGGCACTTTTTCAAATTACGATTGTTTCGCGTAAATTGTATTCGGCAGAGACTTCTAGTTATAATACGACCTAGTTTGACACTCCTAACATTTATTGTTTTCATAATAAATTTCAGAACTATCGCGACTATTGTTGTTACGGATTCATTAAGTTTGAGAATGTTTGCATGATTGCTTCCATCGTGTTGACATTCCGTAATCGAACAAAAAAACAAATTAAACCGGGCATACTTTTTTTTGTGAAGATCGCTAGCGGTAGTCTGTACCTAATTCGCGTTTTTTTTTTTAACAGCGTCCTCTGGGCTTTGAGAATAACCGCTCAAAATTTCTTTTGTGACAAACATCTACAAATTTACGTTAAAAGGTCTCCTAATTTCGGACGTTACTGATTACGTATAAAATCATATTTGAAACACGAATTAAAATCAACCTTGTCTTACCAGATCTGACGGTCTGTTCACTCAAATTCAGCATCATTACTTACTAAAGCAAACCATTACCTCACTGCAATGACATCTTATCGGAAAACAGGCAGAACTACATACTCGGATGTCGTCTTCAGTGATTTGATGAAGTTTTTTAACTCTGTATCCAGAGCATCCATCATGGGGTCGTCAGTAAAACCGCTTCTGTGGTTATGGATTGTAATCCCACTTCTGATGTTAGAAACTAATTTAGAAAACCACAAAAAAACACACAAAACTTCACTTCTGGTATTTACAACGAGGAAAAAGGAACCAGAAATAAAGAAACCTGAATAATCGTAACACACGCTTTATTTAAAGAAAACTAAGACAATGAACGGCTGTTTCGATCGCAAGCGCGATGGATACTGACTCTCGGTCACACCATCCCGACTGCCAGCGGTTCGTATTTGTAACAACATAACATCAATTAAATATAACGAAAAACAACTTACATAAAGTTCGGGATTTCAGAAATGCTTCAATAATTAACATGATTACATACAACTTCAAGTAATAAATTAAGCAAAACAACTTATTATGTCATACGTTTCTAACACTATTGTATTGTAAAATTAAATAGTTAAAAATTGTTAATAGTTAAAAATCTATTTGGTAAGAGAAATGTCTGTCTCTGTTACCATTATATAAATTTCTTTCTCCAAATAATCCATCCGTTATACATTTTTTATTATTTGTTTCGCACCCCTAAATTATTATGTATACAGATATTGTAATAAATATTTATATAAATGTTCTTTGTGTATCATTTATGTTGCAATTTCAATGGGGTCGTTTACTCCGGTAATTTTTTTTAAATTTTTACCAAATATTGAAAATAAGAACATAATTTTACTATTAATAAAATTAAAGTTCTTGAAAATTCAATGATACGCAAGTATTTAAGCTTTGTAATAGGCGTTTTTTCGAACGCATTAACATAGCGGCTGCAGGTGTGACGTCAAACATTTCGCAAGGCTACGCCGTTTTGTTCAGCGTTAGACGGAGACTTCACCGAAATGTTTGTCGTCAGGAGTTTGAGGTGTTTTAAACTGAGCGACATAAAAAAATATGTTTTCACTTATATTTAGCACTTTTAAAAGGTGAAATATATATTTTTGGAAATATTAATACCTGAAAATTAATTTTAAAAATAAAAAAAAATTGGTAAACGACCTCATAAAATAGACTTTTTATTTTAATAATTGAAAAATAAATGACTATTTGATAAAACAAAATTTTTGAAATTTTTGTATGTATCTATCTACTTCTTGTCGACTCCGTCATTTCTTTGTAAAAGCTTGTAGTATTTGGATTTATGTACTAATTTCAAAATTTATTTGAATAAGTGAATACAATGCTAAAGTAGTACATAAAAGTATTGTTAACAATACATCTACAAAACTAACACAACTTATATTGTTCCACTATAACCAATCAATTCGAAGAATTTGATCACTTTAGCTAGGGTAGATAACTGGGGTACAATATTTACAGTCAGCCAAATAATTATTTAAAACTTCTGAGGTTATTGATGACCATAACTTGACAGTCTATCTGGATTACATGACAGATAAAATATTAGCCCAGTCAACGAAAAGATATAGAGGGAAATGCTTGGAACATAATTTTTGACTTCGTAACTTTGTTTGGACTACAGATCCGTCTGTGATATTGGTTAACTTTACATTCCCCTTAAAAAAAAGTTATGTCAAAAAAAGAGTACTTATAGTTACAGTTGTACAAAAAAAAATTCTTCAGTTTTACTATTAAAATAACTTCAGTACCTATGTCTTTATAAAACAATACGTGTATTCGGTATTTTTTAGAGAAAAAATTGAATAACTTGGCAACCCCGCGGAAAACTAAATTGAAATTTATATGTTCGTATAAGTAAATAAAATACTATTTAAAATATATAGGGTATTTCATTTTAAAAAAGACGAACAATTATTGCCAAGTCGTTATGCAACATCCTGTATATGCGAAAATAATTTTAAGTTATGCTCCTTGAGTAGACGAAAAATTCTGTTAAAGCCGCGTATTCATCTGAGCACGAACGGGAACGAGGCAAGGCGAGGCCGAACGGATGCCTCGTTTGTAAATTTGTTTGGTAGAATATGCGAACGTACGACGTCTGGCGAGGCAACGAACGAGGCACCGATCCATCCCATACATGCAGAAGCTGAACGAACAAATGCCGTCCATATCTGAACAAATTTTTCTTTGAAGTACCGACTTCCATCGAATGGCATCCGAACTGCCTCGGACCATGCGTCGCACGGCAGAATGCTGTTTGCCGCGCCTCGATGACACGTCCACATACGTATGATCGTTCGGCCTCGCCTTGCCTCGTTCCCGTTCGTGCTCAGATGAATACGCGCCTTAATAAATTTATGCTGTACTTTTAAGGGAAAATGGGACCCGATTTCTTTTTGTTTCTAGCCCTATAGATGGCACTGTCGTCGAACATCAGAAAAAATATTGAGTAGCTATTGTAATTTATGCTCTATACATGTCGTAACAAAGTAGTTCAGATATTTAGCATAGAGGGACTCTCAATTTAGCAGCGGCTTTCGGTAGATAGAGGGCGCAATATTCTAACCTTATTTTTCCCGGGAATTACAAAATCCAAAAGTTTTTATTGTACTTGCCGCATAATACGTCACATGCACAAATAAGTATGTGTGTATTCATCATCTATAAATATAAATGGATATCACAAAACATAAAACAGTTTCTTTCAAATACCTAATACATAAGAAAATTTAAATAAATCCAATAATGATTGTAAAGACATCTAAAGTGGCGAAATTTTATCTCGTTCGGGCTGTAAAGAATGCTATTTTTTAAATGAAAAGTAACTTATTATATCATATTGTATCTCGCTGTAGGAAGTAATGAAAAAAACATTTATGTTTACAAGGTCATGCCATAAAATTTGTATTTAAAAAAATATAATAAAATAACAACAATGAACTAATATAAATATTCAAGTAACAATGGCCGTCTATAACTGGTAAAAGATAATAATGAAATTCTCCGAATAAGTAGGAAGGAACCAAGAACCCTTGCAACATTGTAATAATTATTTATGCTGGTTTAGCTTAACAATAATCAACAACAATATATAGACAAAATAAATTTAAATGATTTATTTATTTAAGAATAAATTATGTATCATTTCACTGATGCTTATAAACTTCGATAGTAGGTACAAATAACTATAAATATAATTTTTATGTTTATTTTATATACCTACATCATTTTACATGGTGGTTATATTTTTACAATTCATTGGTCGAGTGAAAATATAAGAAGGGGGGGGGGGGGGTAGAACACTTGCAACAAAGTAACAATAATATTTGAGCTGCTTCAACCAACAAAGAACGTAAGAAAGTATAGGCAAAACGTTCCAAGAATTAATTATTTAAATTGATATAATTCCACCTTATTGTTGTTATTTTTGTTGTTAAACAATTTTTGTAGGGGGACGCTATTGCTTATTTTTAAATATCTGCTGCTGCTACGTGTAAAAGGCAATTATGTAAAATATAAAATTTTGTAGTAAATTGGCGGTCTGATTTTAGAAATACTTTTAATTAAAAAACGGTTTACTCAAATTATGTTTTGACTGACAATTTTACTTTCTTATACACAGTATACATAAGTCTAGGTATCATGTAAAAATTTCGATATCGGGATTTTCACGGAAATATAATTTAGACTACCTATGAGGCGAGAGGCAGACGCGGACCCAATATTGGGCCGATTATTGAGAAGCCGCGAGATCAAACTGCACTAATTCTTGTAAAATATAATCTCTCCGTATAAAATTGTTAGCGTACTATGGGGCGCCGTTTGTTCCATTTATAAAACGTAGATAAATAAACTTATTTCTGTGATAATAAAAATATTTTTAGCGATAAAATGTTTTCTCACAAAATATTTTCTGAAAAATAAATTTCTGATAAAAGTTTTTCTGATAAATGTTTTTCTGATAAAAGTTTTTATGATAAATGTTTTTCTGATAAAAGTTTTTCTGATAAATGTTTTTCTGATAAAAGTTTTTCTGATAAATGTTTTTCTGATAAAAGTTTTTCTGATAAAAGTTTTTCTGATAAAAGTTTTTCTGATAAATGTTTTTCTGATAAAAGTTTTTCTGATAAAAGTTTTTCTGATAAAAGTTTTTCTGATAAAAGTTTTTCTGATAAAAGTTTTTCTGATAAATGTTTTTCTGATAAAAGTTTTTCTGATAAATGTTTTCCTGATAAAAGTTTTTCTGATAAAAGTTTCTCTGATAAAAGTTTCTCTGATAAAAGTTTCTCTGATAAAAGTTTTTCTGATAAAAGTTACACATTACAGATTTAGACGAGAGATGGCGCTGCATGTAACGTTTTACTTACATAACTACATAAGGTTTTACTTACATAACTACATAACGTTTTACTTACATAACTACATAACGAAAGAACGCACCCGTCCGCGATGGATTTCTATTTCATCGGTGACAAATACATCAAAGTTTTGCGCGAAATCAAATAAGTACAAAAGATACGTCTGAAATGAGATACATTCGTTTCATCGAGGAACAACTCGATGAAAATAGCGGCGCCCCTATTTTTCGTCGAGGACGGGGTGCGTTCTATCGTTTCATCGAGGAGTTACTCGATGCTCCTCGACCGGTGTGGCATAGGCATAAAACAGCATAGGCATGAACTGGGCGTGGACGCCTCGCGCGCCAACGCGAACACCTTGGTTGGGGCGACGGGGGGCAACGTTGCCAAATGTAGTTATGTAAGTAAAACGTTACATGCAGCGCCATCTCTCGTCTAAATTTGTAATGTGTAACTTTTATCAGTAAAACTTTTATCAGAGAAACTTTTATCAGAGAAACTTTTATCAGAGAAACTTTTATCAGAGAAACTTTTATCAGAAAAACTTTTATCAGAAAAACATTTATCAGAAAAACTTTTATCAGAAAAACTTTTATCAGAAAAACTTTTATCAGAAAAACTTTTATCAGAAAAACTTTTATCAGAAAAACTTTTATCAGAAAAACTTTTATCAGAAAAACTTTTATCAGAAAAACATTTATCAGAAAAACATTTATCAGAAAAACTTTTATGAGAAAAACTTTTATCAGAAAAACTTTTATCAGAAATTTATTTTTCAGAAAATATTTTGTGAGAAAACATTTTATCGCTAATAATATTTTTATTATCACAGAAATAAGTTTATTTATTTACGTTTTATAAATGGAACAAACGGCGCCCCATAGCGTACGGCCTTGATTGATAATTTTCTTTTAAATATTTACACAATAATTTTTATTATAAAATGTGACGTAATATGGCTATAAAAATCCAAAAAAATATTTAACTCAAAATATCTCTGAAACCAGACCCCCAATATTTTTCAAATTTTTATATGTCATACAGTTACTATTCCCGAACGTATGGATGTAAAGCTTTAAAAAAATAATCCTCAGGGTCACATATAAAAAATATAAAAAACACCAAAAATTATTTTTTTCAAATTTGGCATTTGTGTTGAGTGCATTAGTTTATATGTGAACATTGTAGTTTAACAATGTTTTTTTGTTTTTTATTCTGAACTTTAAAATAGTTTAGAACATTTTTTTTACAAAACCGGACCCCCAATTTCATTCTAATTTTTATAAATGTTGTGTAATACTATTGCACTTAAAACACTCCAAAATTTTATCAAAAGTAATCCTAACTAATTTTTGAAATACTTTGAATTCAAGCAAGTGCAACGGATTATGCTAATTATGTTTTGACTGACAATTTTTAATTTTTTCGAGCTGACGATATGGTTTATTTTGCATTATTTATATTTAATTATACTTTTAAAGTACAAGTGTAACGGATTTCGTAAATTATGTTTTGACTGAAATCCTTCGAATTCAAACAAGTGTAATAAAAAGAGTACCTACCCCATATTCTGAACATATCCAGCGTAGTTTCTTGCACTTAAAACACTCAAAAATTTTATCAAAAGTAATCCTGACTAATTTTTGAAATACTTTGAATTCAGGCAAGTGCAACAGATTACGCAAATTATGTTTTGACTGACATTTTTTAATTTTTTAGAGCTGACGATATGGTTTATTTTGCATTATTTGTATTTAATTATACTTTGAAAGTAAGTACAAGTGTAACTGATTTCGTAAATTATGTTTTGACTGAAATATTTCGAATTCAAACAAGTGTAATAAAAAGAGTACCCCATATTCTGAACATTTCCAGCGTTATTTCAATAAAATGTGTAAAACTTGTTCTTATCTTGTTTATCTATTATTTATATTTTTCTTTTAAATATTTACACAATAATTGTTATTATTGTTAAAACGCATTTTACAATAAAATGTAACGTAATATGGCAATAGTGATCCTGACTAATTTTTGAAATACTTTGAATTCAGGCAAGTGCAACAGATTACGCAAATTATGTTTTGACTGACATTTTTTAATTTTTTAGAGCTGACGATATGGTTTATTTTGCATTATTTGTATTTAATTATACTTTGAAAGTAAGTACAAGTGTAACTGATTTCGTAAATTATGTTTTGACTGAAATATTTCGAATTCAAACAAGTGTAATAAAAAGAGTACCCCATATTCTGAACATTTCCAGCGTTATTTCAATAAAATGTGTAAAACTTGTTCTTATCTTGTTTATCTATTATTTATATTTTTAACAATAATTTTAATATTGTTAAAACGTATTTTACAATAAAATGTGACGTAATATGGCAATTAAAATCCAATAAAAATATTTAACTCAAAATATCTCTGAAACCAGACCCCCAATATTTTTCAAATTTTTATATTGTCATACAGTTACTATTCCCGAACGTATGGTTGTAAAGCTTTTAAAAAATAATCCTCAGAGTCACATCTAAAAAAAATAAAAAACACAAAATTTGTTTTTTCCAAATTTGTCACTTGTGTTGAGAGTGCATTAGTTTATATGAGAACATTGTACCTAGTTTAATTTTTTTTGTTTTTTATTCTGAACATTAAAATAGTTAGAATTTTTTTTTACAAAACTAGACCTCCAATTTCATTCTAATTTTTATGAATGTTGTGTAATACTATTGCACTTAAAACACTCAAAAATTTTATCAAAAGTAATCCTGACTAATTTTTGAAATACTTTGAATTCAGGCAAGTGCAACAGATTACGCAAATTATGTTTTGACTGACATTTTTTAATTTTTTAGAGCTGACGATATGGTTTATTTTGCATTATTTGTATTTAATTATACTTTGAAAGTAAGTACAAGTGTAACTGATTTCGTAAATTATGTTTTGACTGAAATATTTCGAATTCAAACAAGTGTAATAAAAAGAGTACCCCATATTCTGAACATTTCCAGCGTTATTTCAATAAAATGTGTAAAACTTGTTCTTATCTTGTTTATCTATTATTTATATTTTTCTTTTAAATATTTACACAATAATTGTTATTATTGTTAAAACGCATTTTACAATAAAATGTAACGTAATATGGCAATAGTGATGCCGTTTGTCCAGAGTAGTCGAGAGTGCACCCGACTCTCGTCTCGACTCGGAATTTCCAAAACTAATAAAAGTCACTCTCGTCTCGTCTCGAAATTTCTCGACTAATCTCGACATGCAGTCGAGAGTCTCGAAAATCTCGAATTGACTTGGGTTGTGTGGTATTTATTTATTTGACATGCAAAACAAGTCAGTATTAGTTTGTTAGTGTTAGTGCGGCCTAGGCCCAGTCTTATGGGATTACTTATACGTATTTTGTACGAAATAACTCTTTTGTGATATATTTAACTCTAACTAATACATGTTTATTTTATTCCACGGTACTTCATCTATACTTGACTAGTTAGGTACCTAAATTTATAATTTTTATAATTAAAATTAATTTTTATTAATTAATAAAAATGTTTCGTATACCTATATCTTTACTAAACTTATTATTTTGCTAATAACTGTTACATAATTTTAAGAATAGGTATTATTTTTATTAAATATCTAATTGATTTATCAAAATAAAGATTTTATTTTTAAACATGTAAGTTTGTATACATTTATTGTTTGTTGATCTTGGGAATATTACTTAAAATACAACTTTTTTGTGAAAGATCCAATTTATGATCTGGTTCTGATATTCCAGCATCATTAGCATCTAAAAATGCGTCACGGACAAGAAGTGAAAATTATTCGAGAGTAATTGTTTAATCCTATCATATTCACATTCACAAACACAAAAGCATATTTCTGTTAATTTTAATTTTAAGCAAATAGTTACTAATCAATTATATAAGACGAGACTCGAGAGTCTCGACGAGACTCTCGGCGAGACTTGATACTGGTCTCGTCTCGGTTCGAATTTGTAGTCGAGAGGTGCTTCATGGTCTCATCTCGATTTTCTCGACAAGACGAGACGAGATCGAGACTAGTCTCGACTCTCGCGGCAACACTATATGGCAATAAAAATCCAATAAAAATATTTAACTCAAAATATCTCTGAAACCAGACCCCCAATATTTTTCAAATTTTTATATGTCATACAGTTACTATTCCCGAACGTATGGTTGTAAAGCTTTTAAAAAATAATCCTCAGCGTCACATCTAAAAAAAATCTGACGTGGCCATCACACAACCTTCCGCCATATCTAGACTTTAAACAGAAATGTATACGTACAATCTGGTGCCTATTTAAAATATACAAATAAAAATCTAAAATATTCAAACACAGAAATTAGTATCACCTGAATCAAAAGATTCATTCACACGAAAACTCTTCTGCGTGTTGAAGCAATCCTACGTTCAGTTAGGAACTACATTTAATAGCTTAATTATGACTTATATAGCGCTAGTATGCCAACTTGTCACCCGTCTCATCTGTCAATATTTTTTATGCAAAAACAAAAATCAACCGAACATGGATTACAAGATTTCAATGTTTTATTTGATAAATTTATTTTTTAAATTTTACTGCAGTTCTTTAATGCTACCAGATAAAGACAATTTTTTTATAACGTGGATTGCAAATAACTTTTCCTCTTATTCTTATTACTAATAAATACTATATTTATCAAAATTTATAGAAATTTTTTACACTTAATCTTTTCAATCTTCAAAAAATATCACTTCCGGTGAAGATATTTGTACCAAAATCTAATGAGCTCTTCCTATTCGTATACAATTGTAAAATACCAAATATCAAATTTTTTGGGTAATTCGTATTTGAGTTATCCAACAGACGGCATCGGCCCGGACCACATACATACACACACACGCACACACACATACATACAGACATCATCGGGAAACTATCAAAAATGAGTTGTAAGGACCCTAATTCGTGCTCATCCACTAAAAACTCACTACCCGATTTTTTGCATGATTCCAATACCTTCCTTTACAGGTAAGCGGAAGGTAAAAATAAAAAACACCAAAAAAATTCTTTTTTCCCAAATTTGGCATTAGTTTATATGAGAACATTGTAGTTTAACAATGTTTTATTGTTTTTTATTCTGAACTTTAAAATAGTTAGAAATTTTTTTTACAAAACCAGACTTCCAATTTCATTCTAATTTGTATAAATGTTGTGTAATACTATTGCACTTGAAACACTTCAAAGTTTTATTAAAAGTAATCCTAACTAATTTTGGAAATACCTACTTTGAATTCAAATGCAACGGATTACGCAAATTATGTTTTGACTGACAATTTTTAATTTTTAGAGCTGACGATATGGTTTATTTTGCATTATTTGTATTTGATTATACTTTTAAAGTACAAGTGTAGTGTAACGGATTTCGTAAATTATGTTTTGACTGAAATACTTCGAATGCAAACAAGTGTAATAAAAAGAGTACCCCATATTCTGAACATTTTCAGCGTAGTTTCAATAAAATATGTTAAACTTGTAGTAATATTGTTTATCTATTTATATTTTTCTTTCAAATATTTACACAATAATTTTTATTATTGTAAAAACTTATTTTACAACAAAATGTGGCGTAATATGGCAATAAAAATGCAATAAAAATATTTAAATTAAATAATATAAATTACACTTCACGTTTGTGGGCATCTACTTTTTTCTACAAAAATATTTAACTCAAAATATCTCTGAAACCAGACCGCCAAAATTTACGTTTCGTGAAATAGTCAAAACATTATCATCTCATGATATTATCCTTGATGATTAGAATTGAAAATTTTAATAGGTATCTATTAGTATGTACTACCTATTTGAAAAGAGGCATCATACAACAGGTACAAATTGAAAGAACATTGGTGGCTTCTTGTCAGAAATAGTTATGTATTTGTAGTTAAAAAAGAATTTTTTGATAGGTATCTAGAATTTAACTTAGGCAAAAACGTATACATATCGGCTATCGATCGAAGAACCTTGTCTTAAATTAAAATTCTTAAATTTAAAAAACTTCTTATTAGATTATTCTGTAATAAAATAAATATTCCTATCTTTAGAAAGCTCTACATTTCTAATTTCTACTAGTGCTAATATTTAATTTTTTATTTGAAAAAAATGCATTTTTTGACAAAAAAACAATGGAGTAAAAAACTTCAAAATACTTTACTTTTATTGCATATGAGTCGTTAAAATTATAAATTCACAAAACCTTTAATTTATAAAAAATATAGTTTCTTATCTTAAATAATATTTTCTTTGTAGTAATGATGTATAAAATTAACTTATTTGGAATATACAAGAGGAGAATAATATAGTAAACTAAACTAGCTTCGACTTCGAGTAATCGTGCCGGGCGAAGCAAATACCTTATCCTCTTGCTTATCTATTACTGAGAATTTTTGAAGGGGAACATTTTCTACAAAAGTCACCGAAACACGTGCTCATATTGAAACAGACAGTAGTCCACCACCAAACAGGCTTACGTACATTGCAGTTTGTCAATTGTTTTAATAATTTATTTTAATGTTTTCATAAGAGAAAATCATGAGACAAAAATTGGAATCGCATAAATATTACTTATTCTATGTAAAACAATGTTTGACACAAACATTTTCTTTGCTGTCTGTTAGATAAAAAATATTATTTGCATTTTTTCTAAATATCTCCTGTGTGTTGAGTTTACTTTTAACTAAATTTTTGTGTGTAATAATTGAAGCAATATTACACAACATATATTAATTTGAACGAAGTTGGGGGTCTAGTTTTAGAAATATTATTTATTTTAGCACTTTCTAAAACTGATAAAAAAAAATAAAAAAACATAAGTATACTACAGTGTCTTCGTACATATCAACGCATTTCAGGTAAATTTGAAATTTGAAAAAAAAATTTGTTTAGTGCGCTTTTTATTTTTTTTAAGGATGACCCTTGTGTTCCTTTTTGATCATTTTGATATCTATATATTGGGAAAGACCTATTATACAACATATAAAAATTTGAAGAAAGTTGGGGGCCTGCTTTTAGAGATATTTTGAGTCAAAAATTTGTATTCGACATATATTGTTATATTACGTCACGTTTTTTTATAAAATCTGTATAAATTAATGAAAACAATTATTATGTAAATATTTGAAGAAAATAAATAAGTAAATAAGTAACACATACGTTATAAACTAAATTTTGTTGAAGCTACGCTCGAAAGATTCAGAACGTAGGGTACTCTTTTCCCTTAACGACATTTCGATGACTCACCCTATTAAAGGACTAAAGTGCATGATTTAATCCTAAGGGTGAAGTTTATTTCACGAGTCGAAGATGAGGGAAATAATCACCTAATGAATTAAAGGTACTTTAGTCCTGTGGTATATACGCTATTTTTTGCACTTCATCCTCAAACGAATGCAAATTAGTTCAAAAGAATGTAATTTTGACAGCAAACTTTATGACAAATATTTATATTGTTACCATAGATACTCTGTAACAAATAGCACGTATTTACTTGACAACGGGATGAAATATAACAAATAATCCCTTGGGATAAAATTGAACCTTAGTCCCTAAAAAAAAGACTAAAGATGAATTTTAGCAACGGAAGTGAAAAAATTTCTTTACTTTCTCTCGGAAAAACATTTGATATTATGGCTTAATGAACACCGTAATAGTTATTTAACAAACTAGTGTGTTAATGAGGGCGATTAATAATTGAGACTTTTTAACGCGTGAGAGAAGCGAACGCGTTAATTGTTGAGATTATTAATCGCCTATTAACACATGAGTTCGTTACAATATTTTTCCGTTGGTCATATCTTTTTAATTTGAAAAAATTTCAATTTTATTCCATAACAAATTAGGACCGCTTTAAATGTTCACCACAATTGGATCGACAACAATGGACAACTCAACAATAACAATAAACTGTTTTCAGGGAGAAGCGGATGCAGTCAGTTCACTTAATATTGATTAGCAGTACTAAATCCCAAGGTTTTTTCGTTTTTAGAATGATGTTATTATTTTTATATTCATTTTAAAGCAATTCTACGTAAATATCATTTACATAGAAGTGTGAAAATCATTTCTTTTAAATCTGTTTTGTATTTTGGTTGGTAAAACTTAGAGCTGGTCAATATAATACAATATTACGTGTATTGAACGCATCCAATAAATCGTTGGTTAATAAAAAACATGCATTTATAGGGGTCATAAATGTATGATTTTTTTACATTAATGATACTCATTAATAAACGATCAACGGAAAAAATAATTTAAAATAATGTACCTATCTTATGTAGAAAAATGTTCGTAGATATTTCTATCTGTTCAGAAGTTACAGCTCATTAAACACAATAAATATTAAAAATTTAAAAAATTATCAATTTTCTCTCTGAAATACATTTGATATTTTGGCTTAATGAATAATCAAGAAAGATTTTAAAATACTGCATTTTATGGAGAAGTGTTCGTAGAATTTAATTCAAGAAACCAGAAGTCGATAACTTTATCCGTTAAGAAGTTACAGCTCATTAAACACAATAAATACAAAATAGTTGAAAACTTCTCAACTTTTTATTTTTTAGAAGTGCCATATCTCGGAAACTATTTTACGTACAGAGCTGCGGCTGGGTTTAAATTGTTGCAAATACCCTAACTGAAACTGGTCGTAACAACATATTAAAAAATCAGAACCACATCATGCTTTGCGATTTTCATCTTTTTTATGTACCTACTGGAATACTATATTAATTAGTGCTTTAGTCAAGTTTTGAAGCAAATTCATTGAAAATAGGTACCTACTTTCTAGTTACTTTACTGCAAGAAAAACATTTTCTTTAAAATATTATCAACTAAATTATAGTATTTATGATAATTTTTGTTATTACTGAAATGAAAGTAATGTAAAAAATATGTGTATCATTTAAGAATTTATAATTTAATGTTTGAAAATTCGGTATCTTGTCTGGTTTTGAAAACAGAAAATACTTAAAACAAAACTCTAAAACATCAGAAATAAAGTCAGCTGTTTGAAATGTGTTGGTAGCGTGTAGCGGTAGAAGCTTGATCCGCGATAGAGAAGGGGAATGACGGGACAGGAGGGATATATTATAGTTCTTCTTTTCTCCGTAGTTGTAGACTGCGCCACTAACTAACAAAGCTTCCCCTTTCCCTGATACACCCTCGTCCATAAGATTTAGCATAACGCTTTCATGCATTGGGCTGGTTCTCTTTATATAATATGTGCTCTGTGATTATACTAGGTGCCTACCTTTAAATACGCAATAAAAAAAGTTGAAATTTCAAGAAAAAAAGTTGAAATTTCACTTTTTAAAAAATTGAAATTTCAAGAAAAAAAGTTGAAATATCAACATAAAAATATCACAACTCTGGGGCTCGATTCTCAACTTCATTCGCGTTCACACGCATACGTGACAACGCGAATGGCTTCATTACGAATACGTCTCAAATGTAAACAAAAATCGTATTCTTAACAACCCCTCGCATTCGCCTTCTTACTACGCGAATGGTCATTATTGACAACATTGTAATTACGAGTGAAGCTAATTTCAGAGTTGATTTTGACAGAAATAATTTTGAATGAAAAGTGACATAAGAACCACATTTTTTATATTAAATTGTTTAAAAATTGTAAAGAATCTAAATAATACATTACTATAATTTTACAAATTTATTTCAAATATTTCGGCAAGGGATGCTCAGCAAATATAGCAAGAAAATTAGGAAATTTTGTGTAGCACCTATATCAGGTACAAAAATGAAGAAATCCAAACAGCGTACAGTGTACTTAAATAGTTTATTTTCGACTTTTAATTTACCAGGCTTATATTCAACTGATAACGGTAACATGCCTGCGCGTAAAATCGTAGAGTACCTAATCAATATAATATAAACACCATCAGGTTTTATTATAGGTATATTGAATTATTATTTATTAACTTTAAGTAGTTCTCTATGGTCGTCCGGAGTTACCATCCACGGTGATCAACCGCGTAAAAACGCATCTTAATTTAAAATTAATACTATCTACCTCCATCTCAATGTGTTTATTCGATTTTATCTTTGATTAAAACTAAATGTCTAAACATAAGCGTATTAACTGTTCTCAAACAATACTTTTTCTACTCCAAACAATCTCATAATTTATTTTCATGGAATTCATTGACAGGATCTATCTAACGAATATTGTCATTTCGGTTATCAACTACTTTTAATGTATTTTGTAGGATTTGTATTATTTTATTAAATAAAAGTGAAATAATTTATCCATTTTCTACCTAATTTAACGGTTTTCTTTAATTTGAGTTGATATTAAATAAATGTGTCACATTTGACACTTAAAAATTAGTAGTAACAAATGAAAAATTTCATATACGAATGCTTTAGCACTCGTCACGAGTGGTCCGAGACATTCGCTTCGAATGCGAACATAACAACGCGTATACGTCTCGAAGCGAACAGTTGAGAATACGATTTTGTAAATTTCATTCGCATTCGTCTGCGATGCGAGTAACTATGACGAATGCGAAGACTTGAGAATCGGGCCCCTGGCCCTTCTACACTTCCGTATAATCGATCATGAACTACAAGATACCGAAATACTAAATTATAAACAGGGTTAAAGAATAATTAGGTTTGCCAACATGATCTTTTCTAGCGGTCAGAATGTGTAATGACCGCTAGGTGTCTCTAGTAGTATCGTCGGATTCCATAACGAAGCGTCCCGTGCGGTATAATTCCACTCTTTATAATTGCTATGTCCACTCTGTATAATTGCTATGTCCACTCTGTATAATTCCGTTGTGTATAATAAATCCCCCACCACTATGTTCGCTCTGTATAATATCTGCCAATGGTCCGTAGTGTATAATTCCACTCTGTATAATTCCGTGCTGTATAATAAATCCCCCACCACTTTGTCCACTCTGTATAATATCTGCCAATGGTCCGTAGTGTATAATCCCACACTGTATAATTCCGTTCTGTATAATAAATCTCCCACCACTTTGTCCACTCTGTATAATATCTGTGTGCGCCTTGGTCTATTTACCGCCAGAATATTTTTCAAAATTAGTACGGTGTAGAGGCGCTGCTTTACAATGGACCAAATATAATAATGTATGTATCAATCACCAATTATTATTGATCAGTAAATATAGAATACAAATGAAATAAATGTGAGATTTAGGGGGTGAGTATATAACACTCGAAAGTACTGACGTTGCCTTGTATTTTTATTGCTTTGTACATGCGCGGTATTGTATGAACACTGTAAAGTGTAAAGTATTTGCGGCGTATTTTGTTTACACCTCCTTGTGCAAACACCGAAATGTATTTTTCTATATATTATTTATGACAGTGACAGTACAGTTGACATCTTTTGCGGGTAAACTTTACTTGGCGGCCAATCCTGAAGCTGGCTGCGAAAAAAATCGGATTCTGGCTAATATATAAACTAATCTATGCTAAAAAAAACCCTACTTGAGTCCAAGAGAACTCGTTTTTTAAACGCAAAGTTCAGCTGACAGCTTGCAGCCAACTTCAGGTTTGACCGCAAAGTAAAGTTTACCCGCAAAAGATGTCAACTGTACTGTCACTGTCATAAATAATATCGAGAAAAATACATTTCGGTGTTTGCACAAGGAGGTGTAAATAAAATACGTCGCAAATTCTTTCCAGTGTTCATACAAAACCGCGCATGTACACTATGTTCCAAATGTTCTGCCCCAGCCTTAGAAAATCCCCCAGTGATCCGCAACCATTGTAGCACCATTCGTCAAAATATTCGAAATACGGCCTTCTTAGGTTGTAGAAAAAGACAGCATGCGAAAGATAGAAGCAGTTCTCGGTGAATCATTACTAAGTCAGGTAAAGGAAAAGTGTAGAACGTTTGCTTTGAGCTTTAGTTTAGAAACATATTTTCCTTAGTTGTTTTCATCACTGCATTACATTTCTAAACATAAATTGCATTATTATGAAATGACAGTAATAATGTTTCAGTAAATTAAATGAGAATAAAACATATCAAACTGTTTTATTGAAATGCGTGTTGCAAGATTGTATGCATTAGGCATAAATTAAAAGTTTTTTTAAAAGAAACTATGAATTATTGTCCTAAAAGTTACAATTATTATCAAGATTCGTTACTATCATGTTTCCCGTTCCTGCCTAAATTATTGCACTTACGTATAAACATCTATGTGTTAAAAATGTATCCGTGAAAATTACTACTTTACAATCATTGTTTTCCAAAATATCTACATAAACAATATAATTATTTGTATTAGTCTTTGTTTAAATAGGTATATAAAAGCAACTAATGTTATGATCGATTTGCGACGTTTTCCGAAACGTCGTATAAATAAATATAAATATACAGAACAAAACCCAAACAAATAATTTATATATAAAGACAATGAGAGTAACAATTTTAAAATTTTTATACAAGTAAAAATTTTAATTTACTTAAAACACAAAACAATAAATTCAAATAATTTCAATTGTGGCATTATGGTAAACATGTGTGTTAGACCCGTGGGCCGCCACGCCACGCCGCCGGTATATATTTCACGCCGACGCCAATATTTTTTACGGTGCGCCGCCATCAATATTCTAAATTAACTAAAAATTTCGACATTGTTAATAGGAATTTTAATAGTTCATATTAAAAAAAAAAATTGTATCATATGTGGATGGCATCTAATAAGATATTTTCCATTAACTTTGCTACACATGTAGATATTACGAAGTTAGATACAAGTAAATTTTGATGTGAATACGCCGGCGTACACCGGCGCGCTGCCTAAAGAAAAGCCACTTAAAAATTAAGCGTTTATTTTTAACAATTCGCCGCCGCCACTATTAACCTCAACGCTGCACAAGTCAAATTGTGTGTTAATTAATGTAGGTACTGATTAAACATTCAAAGATTTACTGTGTATCGGGTTATGAAATAAAAAATCGTGTGGTGATCATTTTTTATAATCTTGTAATTTTGCCCGGGAATTATTGCTAAAAATGATATTACTTGGATTTTTTTCTATGTAACTTTTTATCGTACTTATTGTTATTATGTATTTAATGTAAACTAAATTAAAATATTGAAAATGAAATTACTAATCATAAAAATAATTAACAATTATAGGTAATTCTGCATATTTTTGAATTTTTTTTCTATTTTTTAATTTAATTTTATTAATTCAATATACTTAGCAACCCCGTACAAAAATCATTCGTCAAAATGTTATCCATGTTATGCTGCAATTAGATTTTTTTACTTTCAATTTATTCGGTCAGTTTAGGATAGGATCGCCTTCATTTTTAAATTTTACCTTTTGCCTACCAATAATTATCTTATGTATTTAATATAAAATTTGGCAATAAGTTAATTTTTTAGTTTTAAGGTATTGTGGCATTTTTAAGATACAAATTTTAATAAAATTGTTTATTTAAAAGAATTTTTTCATTTCATAATAACGCAATTTTTGTTTAGAAATGTAACGAAGTGAAGAAAACAAAACTATGGAAATTGTATTTCTAAACCGAAACAGAGAGCTCAAAGCAATTATTGTTCTACACTTTTCCTCTACCTGGCGTAATCCGCAATGATTCACCGAGAACTGCTTCTATCTTTCGCATGCTGTCTTTTTCTACAACCTAAGAAGGCCGTATTTCGAATATTTTGACGAATGGTGCTACAATGGTTGCGGATCACTGGGGGATTTTCTAAGGCTGGGGCAGAACATTTGGAACATAGTGTACAAAGCAACGAAAGTACAAGGCAACGTCAGTACTTTCGAGTGTTGTACGTTGTCCCGAAGAATATTATAATTTCGCATCTATTCCAATCTATTTATTTTACTTAATAAGTATAGGTACCTACTCAATGAACAATGGCAATGACATAATATTTCTATAATAATTAAACCCACGCGGATCTCGGATCGTCAACAATATCAGTCTACTACATACGCCGTAAACCAAATACCTACTATAAATCTGTGTACCAAAATCCAGAGGAGCACCTACAGAAGTTTCATTTTTATATACAGGTACAGAAAAAGAGGAAAATAAATTTGGGTGTAGCTTGGCGGCAAATTTGAATCACGTAAAATTCAATGTAATATTTAACTACAAATAAAATAGGAAATAATTATTTTCATAACCTTAAGTAAAGTTCATAAGTATTATAGGTATATGAATATTATAAAAAATTTAACTCAGAAATTCTAACCTATAAAAGAACTGTCACAATTGTATTATACTGGAGCTAAATTACTGCGTGTAAATCTGGCTCAAAAATAAACAATCTGATTGGTCAGCAGAACGCGGCAAATTTGAAAAGCAAATTTTCTTGATTTTGTATAGGTCGTTTCATTTCTAAAACAAGAATTATTGTAGGCAGGTTTAACAGTAATGTACAAAAAAATCTTAAATTCACTTCTTAATTTATAAATACTTATATATTTATAATGTAGACAGTATCTAAAAATCCAAAAACATTCGGCTTTCGCTTTATATGAATTCTGTTAATAGGGTAGTTTACCATTGTTTTTAAAAAGTTTTTTATTGAAACTTCATGTTATTTGAAAGCGATTGAGAGTACTGATAACTGATAATAGTCCGGTCAAATTAGACATTCGAAGTTACCTAAATTCCCACCAAGCTGAAAATCGGTAAGATTGTTTGAAATATCATTAAAAACAAAATTTGAAAGTTCCCCATCTTTCCCCTGTAAGGAAAAAATTTTATTCAAGGTCAAAGGTAAAAAAAATGAGTTTTTCGCGATTTTCAGCAAAACGGTAAGTTTTATCATAAAAATATCTCAGACAAAAATTGTAGATCATAAAATTATCTACAAAAAATTAATTAATACTTTTTTTTCTACGAGCCACCGTTTTTGAGATATAACGATTCAAAAAGTTGTAAAAGTTGTAATCGTCATAATATGCACACGTTTCCTCGCCACCTATGAGGTAGTGTACTTAGCGCGTTTTTTTTTTCTTCTTTAAAATCACTCGTTCTACAAAATATGTCAACGATTCTGGGATTTCATTATTTAAATCTTCAAACATGCGACCTGGTGGGGGGTAGTTGGAATTATCAAACACTGCGGTTTGAATATCTTCGCGAATGATATCTGCAGCTGCCTCTAGGACTCTGAATCGTTCTTCTTTTTTATTCATTTTTTTTTTCGTACCAGGCTTGATTCAAAATATCATGATGATTATCTACTAAGCATATGAATGTTGATGCTCCCGATTTCTCAGTGATAATAAGTTTATCACCATACTTCAGTTTTAGTCGTAGCTTAATCGTTCTGTTATCTAAAGTCGTAGTTTTGCAAATATTCTTTAATTCGTTTAAAGTAAACTGACAGTCATCGCTATTTTGCATGTAAGTAAATATTTCCTCCATTGCCCGATTCGTAGCTTCGTCTTTAGGACGACCGATTTTAAGTCCAGTGGAAGGTTTCATGAAAGAAACATAGCAATCGTGATGATATTTAGCTTCTGCAGCAACTAAATCATTTTCAAATTCGAGTCGAGCAAGAACAGCTTTTGCTGTAGTATCGTTACGGGTCTGAGCTAATTCCAGAATTGAATCTTTAAATTGAAGTGTACTTACTTGACTGATTCGACGGCGAATATCTGAGGGTTTTTTTCTCATACTCTTCATTCAATTCCTGGCCACAAAATAGACATTGTTTTTTAGAACAAAAAGCTGATTCACTCGAACGTAATCTAGTACGAGGAGGACTTTCTGTGGATGTACTGGCTTCTTGTTCTTCACGTTGTCTTTTATTAGCTGCAGCAATAGAAGACTTTCGAGTATAATTTTTACGACAACTTTCATGTATTGTCACAGATTTTTGATTTTTTAGATACTCCGAAAATTCATCTGCTCTTTCGATACTTGCATTAATTAATGTCTTCATACCACGTTCAACAGTAACAATTTCACTTTCAGTTAAAAGTTTAGCGCAAATAAAACAATAATCTGACATTTTTGTTATAAAACTCAAAACAGCACAATATAGGCTAGGATAAACACGTGTTTTCACTACTAACTGGCGTTCAAGACTAACAGTATTTCATTTATTATAGTAGGTATAAGACCCTAGCCACGCACACAATTAAACAGGGGACAGATGTTTTCTCAAGGTTTCAATGGCGTATAATTAAGGGACTGGGCTTCATTTTACCTGATATTCTTATAGTTATAACTTATGTATATTTTATATTAGTAGTGTAAATTACAATAACCGATAGAAAAATATGATCTACAATTTTTGTCTGAGATATTTTTATGATAAAACTTACCGTTTTGCTGAAAATCGCGAAAAACTCATTTTTTTACCTTTGATCTTGAATAAAATTTTTTCCTTACAGGGGAAAGATGGGGAACTTTCAAATTTTGTTTTTAATGATATTTCAAACAATCTTACCGATTTTCAGCTTGGTGGGAATTTAGGTAACTTTACTCTTATTTTTTGGTCTAATTTGACCGGACTATAAGCATTAATTGTTCTTAATAAAGCTGTAATTAATTTTTAAAGTTTGTGTGACGTAGATGTATAGCTGCAATTTTCTCAAACAATGGGGCTGGAATTAAAATGTACTCCATGTAAAATCAAATGTTCTATAAATGTTACAAAATATAAAATGCAATTTGGTAGTTTCTGTATTATTGTAAGTAAGAATACACGTGAAAACGCATTACTGTGACGTAGATGTATCAATACGTAAAATCTCAAATATTTAAAGAACTATAAACTTTTTGAAAACCTTTTTCATGGCAATAACTCATTTTTGAGGTCTCCTTTCAATATAATTGACTGGGTTACTAATTTGCTACTATGGTAAAGTACCCTATTGTCTGTTAAACGACTATACACGTTATTTATTTATTTTATTTATTCACAACACCAACAATTTTAATCCAGTATCTGTTCATAAAGAGTAATTTATTATATATTTAAAAGAAATGACAAGCTACTACTAACTGTAAGTTGGTAGTATAATAATTTAATTTGAAAAAAACTGCAGTTTCTTTCAGATATATTTTTAATTTCTTTTATACAAGCTGGAGCAAAAGTTAATCACCCTCACCCGTCTAGAGAAAAACATAAAAATTAAATTATTTTAATAATTATAGGTAGGTAGTAGGTATATGTGAACAGATTTTTACTTTATTAACAATCACACAATATATTGTTAATAATAAATTATTGTGAAGACTCTGGTGCGTGCGGCCAGACTTTAAATGTTAAATAATTAAAGCTGCATGATTCTTCTATATTTCTACTTTCTTCAAATACAATGACAACAGTAGATACATTTCTCGTAGCCCACAATGGGTTTTGTAAAGATCCTCCTAATTCTTCTAGGGTTCCAGGAATTGTGGGATTCTTTCTACTGCGCGCTTTTCTCATTCATGGCTTCAGTTGCAGTTAGCCAAGGATAAATAAGTGTAATTTCTGAATTTCTGTTTTTAAATTTATAATTATCTCTAAATAATTATAAACGATTTTTTAAATTCTACGGTTCTGCTTCTTCATCATTTTGTCGTAAACTTGTATTATTTTCTCCTATAACTTTTTCTACTAATCGTCGTCTAAATTCCGCGATGAAATTATTCAATATTGGATGTGCAATATGTGGTTGAATAAATTATTAATGTTACTAATCCATATTCTCATATTAATCTATCATGGTTGACGACGACAATGAGAAAAAGACGAGGAATACCCAATTCTCGTCTCGTCACGTCTCAAAGAACTCGACTCTTATTTCAATTTCTCAAAAAAATTGTTGCCGTCTTATTTAAAACTAAGTAGTAAGTAGTGAATTTATGAATTTTTTTGTACATTACTGTTAAACTTGCCTACAATTCTTGTTTTAGAAATGAACCGAGCTATACAAAATCAAGAAAATTTACTTTTTAAAATTACCGCGTTCTGCTGACCAATCAGATTGTTCTTTTTTGAGCCAGATTTACACTCGATAATTTGGCTCTAGTATTTACCATTGTGACAGTTCTCTTGTAGGTTAGAATTTCTGAGTTAAAATTTTGTCAAGTTTTAGTTAATATTGAATATATGAAAATGAATCGTTTTCATTACATTTGCAGTTTCAATACTAAATTGAATTTTACATGATTCAAATTTGCCGCCAAACTACATTCAAATTATATTTTCCCCATATAAATGGAACTTCTATTGGTGCTCCTCTGAAATTTGGGACAAAGTTTTATAAAGGTTTTAAAGTAGGTATTTTTTTGTATACAGCGTATGTAATAGAGTATAGTAATAATTGCTTGACCAGGCGATTGGGCGTAATTATTAGAAATACTATTTCTGTTTTCATTGAGTAGGTAGGTACCAAGGTACCTATACTTATTAAGTTAAATAATTAAGTTGTTTCATTGTACGAAACTATATTGATATTTTCATTTCAATGAATAAGCGGAATAGATACGAAATTATAATGTAAATGTAAATTATAATTTAAGTATTAATCATTGATTACTACCTATACGGTTTGAAAAAGGAAATACTATTATATAGTATACACAACATATTGAATTATTTTATATATTTAATAAACACATTGATCTGTTGTGATAAATATTTTTTCCTAAATACCATTCTAGATACTAATTTTATAAGAGAATAATAAATTGTTATTTATTCCACGGCGACTTATTACAATATCACTACAAAACATCACGTAAAATTTTCCTCAATAACGTTTCATAAAATTTTCACATGATGTTTTGTGTCTTTTTTCAGGTGTAAAATTCTGTGGAAATAACAATACAATTTTTTTTAAATTATTACCTCTTGTGGCATTACCAGAGATGGGAACGTTTCAAATTACCTATACCTAAATTGTCAACGACGATATTGTACTGCAGTCGCAAATTTCATTACATATACCTACTACGTAGGTACTACATAAATTTAATTTACTACATTTACTATTATAGGTATTCTAAAAATCGTTATTGTTAACTGAAAGTAAAGAAAAATAGTATATTACTAGCGTCAGGCCCCGCTACGCGAGCCTTCGGCTAGGTCGCGCTACCGCGCGACAAGGGGGATTCGCCCGCTACGCGGGCTCAAGCTCCCCGGACCCTGAATGTGGGACGATTCGGCACTTCGTGCCTCAATTATAACGATTTTAACATTTAGAGTCTACCGCTACCGCGCGACAAAAAGGATTCGCCCGCTTCGCGGGCTCATGCTCGGCAGACCCTGAATGTGGGACAATTCGGCTCTTCGTGCCTCAATTGTAATACTAGGTCCCGCTACCGCGGGACAAAGAGGATCGCCCCGCTTCGCGGGGCTCAAGCTACGTGGACCCTGAATGTAGGAGGATTCGGCACTTCGTGCCTCACATAAATCCACTTTTGCATTTAGACTTACCATTTGAATAAGTTTTTTCTGACGTCTTTTGATGTGCTTATCGGAATATACCAAGTAGGTAGTCATTACTGTTTTAAAAAGAAAATAACAAAATTTTGTGAAAACTAAAAAAATACTTTTTGTCCGACTAAAAACAAAAGCCAAATTGTCGAAAGTCATTTTAATGCATACTGTAGATTTTTTGTCCTTATTAAGACCTTTAATTTGATATCAATCGCGATATAATTTTAAAAATATTCAGAAAAAACAAATTCCGCTCACCGAGTGCAATTTTAATTTTTACTTAGTAAACAGCCATAATTTTGGAAAACATTGGACGATAAGTTTGACACCAATCATAATTATATTAAATTTATATTGAAATACAAATGCTGCTCATTGAAGCCATATTTTGGCCCCTTGTTGCTAATTAATAAACAGCCATAATTTTGGAAAACATTGGACGATAAGTTTGACACCAATCATAATTATATTAAATTTATATTGAAATACAAATGCTGCTCATTGAAGCCATATTTTGGCCCCTTGTTGCTAATTAATACCATACATACTTTTGTAAAAACAGATTTGATACTTGATACAAGTGCAATAACAATGTAGATCATTTCAAGTCCTCTTCGTGTCTCGTGCTTGTCCAGTTGTTAGTTAGTGGGCGTATCCAGGATAAAGATCCCAGTAGGGCGGCTTGGGCAGGACAAACTCAAACTCAACCCAAACTCAAGTACAATAAATAAAAATCCCGATTATCGGACACCATTTTTAACACGTTTGTTAAATTTGTATATTAATTACTTTCCGTAAAATACTGAGAGATAGTATTATCCACGGATATTGGATATAGATACCTAATTTTAATTGAATATTTACACTTGGGTCAAAATATATTACTATAAATATTACAGTAATAAATAAAAATATGATTCAACTTCACAGTGCATTGTTAAATTGAAAAAAAAATTTCAAAAAATATATTACAAATTTATACAAAACCATGTAAACATAATGCGTGCTCCATCTTTAAATACTCAATAAAATTTTCATAATATTTCTACCTTATTAAATATAAAAGATAAATCCAAATAAAATTTCAATTTGGAAACGTCAAATCTGACACTAGACAAAAAAATCATTTTTATCAAAAAGAAAACAAAACTTCCATGGCATGCTCCCATTTGCGTTCCGTGCATTTTTCAGTTTTTTCTTAATAACTTTCTTAAAATACCCAATATTGGGTTGAAACATGCATAGAAATATAGTCAAATTTATCCTCTACCTATATGTCAAATGAAAAAAACAATCGAATAACGTATAATGCCCGTATCCAAGGAGTCAAAAAAATCACTGTTTTTCAACTCCCCTGCGACTACCACGCCATCTACAATATTCATATACCCAAAAGGCACTACTTCACATGAACCTCTATCAAATAAAAAAAAGTTCATAAAAATCGGTTCCCCCGTTTAGGCAGTAGGCGAGTCTAAAAACGGTTGCTAAGCTGCTGAAAATATAGTGATACCTAGCCTTTTAGTATATAAGAAAGATATATTGAGGGACTAAAGTGCATGATTTAATCCTGAGGGTGAAGTTTATTTCACGAGCCGAAGGTGAAGGAAATAATCACATGAGGGATTAAAGATACTTTAGTCCTGTGGTATATACGCTATTTTTTGCACTTCATCCTCAAATGAATGCAAAATAGTTTAAAAGAATACACATTTTGCAATTTTGACAGTAAATTTTATGACAAATATTTATATTGTTACCATAGATACTCTGTAACAAATACTTGACAACGGGAATAATTAATTCAATTTTTTGACAACGGGATTTAGGGCGTTTTCACACGGCGCGATAGCAATACAATATATCGCCGACGATTTATGGTAAGAAGGTTTTCACATGGAGCAGTAATTTTCTACAATAAACTTCTGCGCATAAAATAAAAATATGCTGTGTTGCTAAATAAACCAATACCATAATTACATTTTGATATCACGCGGTGATGACAATTAAAATTTTAATACTTATAGCGGCATTTTTCACGCAAGGTAAAATATAACTTTTATCAAAATTTTACAAATAACAGTAACTTTTAACAAAATCTACCCTATACAACAAAAATTGCAACGCTGCCTACATTGACAAGAAAAAATTGCTACCATATATCGCTTGTCGTGTGAAAATAGACATAAACTTGTATTGGTCACTAGAATCGCAGCAATAAATTATTGCGCTATAAGTGAAGAACATATTGCCTGTAGACGCGATATCGCGTCGGCGCTACCATACTTTTTATTGTATCGCCCCGTGTGAAAGCGTCTCATTTAAAAGTATGTGTTTTGGGTGTAGAGCAATATCGCGATTGTTTATCGTTCGCAATATATTGCTCCGTGTGAAAACGCCCTTAGGGCCGGTTGTTCAATCTCAGCTTAAACTGCGTTTATGTCAAAACCATGGTTACAAAGTTTTCCTGTTGTATTGTGGTATCTCATTGGATAACGGTTTTATTTTAACGCTGGAGATTGGCTGAGAAAACTCAGTTTAACTAAGCTTGAGTTTATGTTTAAGCTGATACTAAACTCGAATTGTACAACCGGGCCTAAATATGAAAAATAATCCCTTGGGATTAAATTAAGAACCTTAGTCCCTAAAAATAAAGACTAAAGAAAAGTTTTAGTCCCGGAAGTGCAAAAATGAATATAATGTTATTATGTTTCTCCACGACCATGTACGAAACTAACAGTTTCCATACAGTTAACAAGCTACGAAAATAAACAATATCACACATCCGTTCAACTCGTTCTGTATGTTATCGAGCAGGTCTTATCGTCTTAGTTTAAATTTTTGTTTCACCTTTTAATAGGCGTATGTCATTAAGTATTTCCTGATAAATTGCATTATTCCATTAAAATGGACAAACACGACATTAAAAGTGAATTATCCACATAAATTAAAGTGGTACTTTTACTGTATCTGGTACAATTTATTAAATATATAAAATATAAATTTATTATATATATAAAATAATTCAATATGTTGTGTATACTATATAATAGTATTTTCTTTTTCAAACCGTATAATAATTAATTCTTAAATTAAACTGTATAATATACAACAGTATAACCATGCACAACATAATAAAATTATACTGTGTTCTATTTTAAATGAAACGCTCTAATACATTGCTGTCAAATTCGCAACCATGGATATGAAAGATCCCATGTTTCAATATGGTTTCAATAAAACTCACGGTATTTGATCCATTGTAAAGTAGCGCCTCTACACCGTACTACTTTTAAAAAATATTCTGGCGGCAAATAGACCAAGGCGCACGCAGATATTATACAGAGTGGACAAAGTGGTGGGAGATTTATTATACAGAACGGGATTATACAGTGTGGGATTATACACTACGGACCATTGGCAGATATTATACAGAGTGGACAAAGTGGTGGGGGATTTATTATACAGAACGGAATTATACAGAGTGGACATAGCAATTATACAGAGTGGAATTATACAATACGGGACGCACTCTTCCATAAGCACGGTCATGCGACGTCATCAAAATTCAGCTAGTCGGCAAATACACAAAAATCAGATTAAACTGTCATGATCTTAGCTACAAGTCACATTGTGACGTCATTGTTATGACGTCATTCAGTGTCACGAAGTTAGATACAAGTAAGCATATTTTGTACTGTTTTTCCTGTAAACAAAGTGAATTCCATTCATTCTTCTTCTAACAGATAATTTAACCTCAAATTTAAGTAATATTCATTCAATTGAGTGCATATACTGCAATATTCTAATAAATTTATTCATAAATTAATATTATACGTTAATTTAGATCATTCGAAGGTTATATTTCATCAGCACAGCAATGCTTTGTTTAAAGACGAATTCATTACATATTTTTATAGAAATTTAAATGTAGGGTATATTTTTTTCATAAAACATAAAAATTATGTCTTTATTAATAACAAGACATTCCTTTTAGGTTGATGTACGAGGTCTGTTTAAAAAATACGCGGACTGTTTGAATTGCGCGGATCCAGTTGGATCCAGAGAAATCCGCTTGGAGTCGCTAGATTTGTACAGATCTGCTGATGATAACGCCGTTTCCCTATTGCATATATCTTCATTTGTTGATTAGCTACGCGGTTTTTAGTGAAGTGATATTTTTTCGTTTGGCGGATTTCAGAAAGAATGAGCAACGACTTGCTGCGAATTTTTGTGTCAAACTTAGAAAATCTGCGACTGAAACATTTTCTATGCTCAACACGGCTTACGGTGATGTTGCTATGAAACTTACGGCATATTTCAAGTGGCATGAACGTTTTAAAGGTGGTCGACAGTCGATTGAAGACGATGATCCAATGTCAAGATGATGCTGCCAGTTTTCTTTGACGCTAAGGGTGTTGTTCACCACGAGTACCTTCCCCAAGGCTTCACAGTGAACGAAACTTACTACATTGAAGTTTTGAAACGTCTGAGGGACGCCATCCGTCGCAAAAGGCCAGAAATCTGGAGGAGTGACGACTGGTTTTTCCATCACAACGCTCCAGCCCATTTATCCCTCAGAACTCGTGATTTTTTGGCCAAACAATCGATCACTGTTCTTCCCCACCCACCCCCCTCCTCACCTGACCTTGCTCCTTGTGACTTTTTCTTGTTCTCCAAACTAAAAATACCATTGAAAGGAAGAAGATTTGAGATGATTTCCGAGATTCAAGCAAATGCGACGAAGAAGCTGAAGGACATTCCAAAAGAAGCATACCAGGACTGTTTCAACAAGTGGAAACACCGTTGGAACAAGTGTGTGCGTTGGGGAGGACAGTACTTTGAAGGGGAACCAGAAATGTAACTTCTAAATAAAGTACATTTTGTTTTATGACGTCAGTCCGCGTATTTTTTGAACAGACCTCGTATGTATCTTTGCAATATGATAATAATTAAACTACTGCTCGATGTTGTACCTACTACATGAAATTATAATTTCTGTGGTAGTGACAATAATTCATTATTATTTATTATCAGTATCACTTGCACAAAATGTATGGCATTCTAGAAGAAAATTGATAAACAAATGGACAAAAGACGGATTGATGTGTGCTATGAATAGAACAAAGATTTAAAAAATTAAAGATTAACTAAAAACTAATAAGTAATAACAAGAAAATTAAATATGACTAATTTAAATTAGAAAATTGTCACATAAATAAGGACGGATATAATAGTGGCTCTATTAGCTAGATTCGTAATAATGTATTTTGTGTTTTATGATTTATTATTACATTAAAATATAAAATGATAATTAAAACATATTATTTATCATTTTTCTCTCATGTCATAAATTAAATTGAAGAGGCAACTGGATGAAGGTGCTAACGGTGCTAACTAAGAAAAACATAGTTTCGAAAAATATATTATAAGTTCAAGTATTTTATTAAGCATTTTTTATTGATTGCAAATACGAACCATGTTTTTCTTGTAACAGGTTCATAACTGAAATATAAAAGATATAAAGGATTTTTTGCTATAAAATTGTTAATTTAGTTAGGATCAAGTGAAAAAAAATAGGTAAAAATGAGACACTCTTAAATATGACATTTTCGTACACTTCTATTAAAGTTAAATGCAGTTTTATGAAGCCTTATATTTTGACCTATCATTTAATAAAATTGTTATGTTTTTAAGTTATATAGTTTAGTAGAAAAAAAATCAGAAATTAAATACCACATTTTTACATGTAAAATGTCTCCGTACATATTTTACAACTCTTCCAATATCTACAATATGGATTATCCGATTGACGTAATATAAAAATCTGTCGTAGAAAATACAATGGGGATGCCATATCTAGATTTATGTTTGTAGTTACCATTTTTGTTTTTAACAAAAATTCTGAAAAGTTTTAGGGGTAAATATGAGATATCAATTTGGGAAATAATGAGACATTGAGCGGGAAAAATGAGACAGTTTGTGACCAACGTAGCATGAGTCAGTTACAATTAGTGCATACACGGCCTTATACAAGCCGTGCAACCCGTGGGGCGAAGATCAAATTTGAAGGATCTGATACGCCAAGAAAACATTAAAAGTAATTGGCGCTAATATCACGTCAAAAAAACGAAAAATGCTTCGCACCACAGGCTGCACGGCTTTATATTTTTGTCTCAGAATTCGGAGGAGCACCTATAAAAGTCCCATTTATACAGGGAAAATACATTGAAATATAGTTTGGCGGCAAATTTGAATAACTTACAAATCAATGTAATATTTGAATTACAAATCAAATAAAAACGTTTTTTGAGCGGAGAAATTTCATTTTTAGTACTTGTTCCTGGTTTATCCATTGTTAACCTTAACACCTTGTTACTTAATACAATTTAGGCCCGGTTGTACAATTCGAGTTTAGTGTTAGCTTAAACATAAACTCAAGCTTAGTTAAACCGAGTTTTCCCAGCCAATCTCCAGCGTTAAAATAAAACAGTTAACCAATGAGATGCAACAATACAACAGAAAAACTTGGTAACCATGGTTTTGACATAAACGTAGTTTAAGCTGAGATTGAACAACCGGCCCTTACACGCAGATATTCTAACCTATAAAAGAACTGTCACATTTTGTAAACACTGGAGCTAATTTACTGGGTGTGGGTGTAAATATGGTTTCGAAATGAGCAATCTGATTGGTTAGAAAAACGCGGCAAATTTAACAAGCTCCGAATTCTGAGACAAAGTAAAATGTGAGCATTTTGTGTAATTGTTGCAGCATATTATCAGGTAAGCGGTCAAGTTAATCTGTTTCTGTTTCCTTATAAATAAGTTGGAGATTACCGAGGAGATTACATTATATTGTCTCAAATAATTACACGTTGATACGTTAAGATTAGAGTTGTTATGCTAGAGAGCACGAAATTTAAAAGTTTTAATTTATCAAATATATACCTATATACCAAAATCCGTATATTCGTATAATTAGGTAGTGATTTTTTATTTCTTTCTAGCAAATCAGTCAAAATACCGCGTAATATAAAATATAATATAATAAAATATTACCTTTAAAGTGAATGAAACCGATGTAAGTGAAATACATGTATCATCTGTTAAATTTAAGTTCCCAGATCTTAAAGAAGTCTCTATAGGAAGCCCTATTGATATTCTGGAAAATTAGAGGAACTATAATTTTTCAAAGTTAATTTTTGTGTTGCTCTTGTAACTACCTAAATTATGTAGTAACTATAGTTTAGTATTTGTTGGTATTTTATTGTTTATTTACATGTTAAAACTGCCTTTAAGTTTATTAGAGAGAATAACTTTATTTTAAATTTGAGTAGCTCTTTTTCTATTTGATGTAATGAAATAGTTTTGTATTTTTCATAATCAGATTTGAACACACAACACAGTCTTATTTTTACCCATTGGATCATTCAATGTAGAATACAAGAGAACTACAACGGTGTCTTTTAATTTCCCACACTTCTCAGGTGTAGGATAAAACGTTATACTTCACACGTGGGCAAAAAGAAATGACCCACTCGAGAAAATTATCTCACTCAGCCTTCGGCCTCGTGAGTTAAGATTTCTCTCGTAGGTAATTCTTTTGCCCACTTGTAAAGTAAATAACTATTATCTCTTATAACAAGGTAACCTGATTTATAAAATCAATAATAATAACAAATAATTAATTACAATCCTGTCATTAGACATTTATTGAATACATTGATTTTCATTAAATTAAACACAGTTCTTGGAAAATACCTTAGGATGATTTTTTTATGTATCTGAGACAAAAAGTTTCATTATAAGATACTCACACTCACAAGCAGAGCTGGGAGTATCTTACGAAAAAATATACTATTCACAATAACTTGTTTTACAAAATTGCATTGATTACTTAAAAATAAATAGTTTTGTAAAATTGATCAAAACTGTTTCCGAATTGTTTTGTGCTATATGTTTCAAAAAATCCCATAAATGATAAAAATGTTAACTAAGTTATTTATATTTTCATACTTTGCTGTAAATAGATAATAATGTAATTATTTTATATAAATAACAACCCCATAAATTTAAACATCTCAAAGCAACACATTAAATTCATTTCAAATGTTTTATTGCATATTAAAAATGTAGCTAATTATTTAAACTTTGATATAATAATTATATATTTAACAGCAATAAACGTTTCTTTATGCCTTTTGTATTAAGAAGTTTTACCTTAATTATGTACTCATTGCTAAAAAAATTATAATAAACTTGATGAATTTTTATACAGAAATATTAATAGACCTATCCTGTTGAACTTCGGTTGCGCGCGCATGCTTGGGCAATGGGTTTCCGGTTACCGGAAGTGAGTACGATAGATACAAAGTAACATGTATAGAGTGAGACGGCAAAACTGCTGCGCAGTACGCTATGACAATAGAAAGTGCGGTTAGTTGAACTTTGACACGAGTTTGACATTTCTTATTTGAAATTTTGTAAATGTAGGGGAAAAGTTTAATTCAATTTAATGACATTGCGCAATTTAAAAAATTTAGTACGAACAGGCATGAAATAAATTAATAAAATCGTGTAAAAAATTGAAATTAAATTTTGACATTTGTCACCAGGATTGGTCAATTGACGTCACTTCCTTTTGTCACAAGCATGTGCACAGCGTACTGCGCAGCAGCTTGCGTCTCACTCAACACAATGTTACTTTGTATCTATCGCACTCACTCCTTCTGACAGGATAGGTCAATTAGACCTATCCTGTTGAACTTCGGTTACCCGCGCATGCTTGGGCAATGGGCTTCCGGTTACCGGAAGTGAGTACGATAGATATAAAGTAACATGTATAGAGTGAGACGGCAAAACTGCTGCGCAGTACGCTATGACAATAGAAAGTGCGGTTAGTTGAAGATTGACATTTCTTATTTGAAATTTTGTAAATGTAGGGGAAAAGTTTAATTCAATTTAATGACATTGCGCAATTTAAAAAATTTATTACGCAACAGGCATGAAATAAATTAATAAAATCGTTTAAAAAATTGAAATTAAATTTTGACATTTGTCCAAATCCGTCAAAATACGCGCGCATCACCAGGATTGTTCAATTGACGTCACTTCCTTTTGCCACAAGCATGCGCACAGCGTACTGCGCAGCAGCTTGCGTCTCACTCAAGACAATGTTACTTTGTATCTATCGCACTCACTCCTTCTGACAGGATAGGTCAATTACATGCCTATAATTCTTTTATTTAGTAAAATATATTTTCCTATAATCTTGTACTTTTTTGTACTAGCCCTTTATACAGTTATTATAATTATTAAAATAACATTTATATTATATTGATATGTGCAAAATGAAAGGTATTTCCTTTCACGAAATAACTACAAAATATGTTTTTATTTTTAGGTTAAGCAAAGAGCTGTCACAACTCACAATTCACTTTGTTTACACATTTTCCATCAAAATCTAGTTTACTTGTATCTAACTTCGTGACACTGAATGACGTCATAACAATGACGTCACGAATGTGACTTGTTGCTAAGATCATGACAGTTTAAGGGGAATATAAAGTCAAATACTTTTACCGATTCCAGACGGACCTGTCATTTCTGGACATCAAACCATGTTCTCTATCTTTTTCTTCGTATGTTTAAAATGTATCTTTTCTCTCTACCGCACAATGCAAATAGACGCCTAAGTTTTCAATATACGAAAGAACCAAAATTGCAACAAATTATTTGGATAGCTGTAACCACAGCATTGCCCAATTATTACTGCTATCTCTTTTATATTTACTTTATACCTGGGTCCTGGGTTGACAAAATACATGTGCAAGGATCAGCATACATATTGTTATTTGATTTTTGAACATACGAGTATAAGCGTATTGTTGTAATAATCATTTAAAGTCCGTCCCAAACTTCTTTGCCGTTACGTCATTATTTTATTTTCAAGAATAACTAAAGAATACATTGTCTTACTCTTTCTATCTTATTACAGTCATATATTTAGTTGAAACACGTATGTCATTCGAAATTTGCGAAATATTGATACTGTTACGTGAAGTTTTGTTCTTTGTTACTTCCCCGATCTATGTAATAGAGGGAAGTATTGTAATCGTGATTTTTTGACAGTTCGAGATTTTGGTGAATCTTCACGTTTTAGACCCTACTGAACCCAAAAAACATAATTTTAAAAAAAGTCGGTCTGTCGGTCTGTGGGTCTGTGGGTCTGGATGTTGCATAACTTAAAAACGCGTTGGAATTTTGGACTGAAATTTTATATTTAAGATCTTGAGCCAAAATCTGACTTCAAGTTCGTTAATGAGCTTTATTCAACCAGTGGTACCAACTTTATAAACAAAACTTTTTTATTTTTATCAAAATACTATCGTGTGTGGTATCAAATTAAAGGTCTTGGGAAAATAATTCTAGTAGAAAAACAAAAATAACATTTAAATGATCGTCAATTGTTTTTTTTTAATAAATTATTCAAATTATACCGAGTTTGGTGTCAATTTGAATCGCTCAGGGAGATAAGTTTTTTTAAAATGTAAAAAATGACATTAATACGATTTTCAATTGTTTCTCAAAAAATTACTCAAATTTTTTTATTCAACCAGTGGTACCAACTTTATAAACATATCTTATTTTATTTTTATTAAAATACTATCGTGTGTGGTATCAAATTAAAGCTTTAACTGATCGTCAATTTTTTTATCATACATTATTCAAATTATACCGAGTTTGGTGTCAATTTAAAGCTCTCGGGGAGATAAGTTTAGTAAAAATGTAAAAAATGACATTTATGCGATAATCAATTATTGTTTCTCAAAAAATTATTCAAATTTGTTCAAGTGTATTATCAAATTAAAGTTTTCTGGAAAAAAATATTAGTCGAAGAATCAATAACAACATTTAAACAATGGTCAGTTGTTTTTACTTTCCGCATTATATTCTATAAGGCTATAAGGTATTGTGACGGGTTAAAATTTTCGAGTGTGAGTTTTTAGTGAATAAGTATCAGATTTTTTATGGTATTTAAATTATGCCGAAGTTGGTATCAACTTAAATAGTTTGGGGGAAAATGATAAATTTATTTAAATTTTGCAGAATAAAGCATAAAATTAACGGCGTTACGAAAGTAAGTTATTAAAACTTATAATCGGGGAAGTACTGTGGTGGACACAGCAGATTTTTTTTATTATGAAGTAGAAAGAAATAGAAAACGTATAATTATATTGTTGATATACCAGCAATTATAACTTGTTATTTGAGTAGGCTGTTTTTCATGTTGTTTTATGAAATACATTGTATTGTAAATTTTGAAACTGTCAAACAAATAAAAACTATTTTCACTGTGATTAAATAATTTAACATAGGTATATCGTTGTTTTATGCATACATTAGCTGTTTACATATAGATATTTATAATATTATTTATAAATATGCCCGGCAAACGCAATAATAAACAAACAATTCAGATTGTCTTGAATTTGTACCAATATTTTACTGCTGAAAAAGAAAAAGGAGAATTACTTATTCCCATGTCAGCTGTTCTAGAGGTATATATGTATTATTAAATTTATATAGTTATTCCAAATATTCACATAAAATAGTTTTAAAATATTTGATATCAAAATATAACTTTCCCGCCATAATTTCAAATTGATTCATACGAACTACAGGTATGACGTAACGGCAAAGAAGTTTGGGACGGACTATACTCTAGAATTTAAATTTATTGAACTATCTAATCGAATTCTTTTATTGTGGTTGTAAATCTTTTGAGTAAACCATTAGCAAATTATAATACTATTTTAAATAAAAACATTAATTTAGCTGTATATAGTGCACAACTTGGAATAATTTATGTATGAAATTCTTTGATGTGATCTGCAAAATTTTAGCAAAAAAATCTGCTGTGGCCACCACACGACCTCTCGCCTAACTCTGCTTATTCTACTAATCTAATAAATAGTTTTACTTACATTTTAATAGTTTCATATTTATGTAAGTAATATGTAAACGATAATGTAAACCAAGATCCAAGCAAAAGATGTCAACTGTACTGTCACTGTCATAATCATTCAAATTTTATGTAGAAACAAATTTCATATCATGGACAACAAGATACTGGAATTTCAAAAAAATAGAATATTAATTGTACTTTATTTTATTGTTAAATACTACCAGATTCAGCAAATTGTATTTATAATTATCTGTACCCATAGATAATTATATTTTCTTTTATTTTTAATTGCAAAAATTGTCATAAATAAATAATGTACCAATATATTTTGGAAAACTTTATCAAGTTTCAAAAAGTACTACTTCCGGTTTGCGGATTTCTATCAAAATGTTATCCGTTCTTAAGATACTTATTAAAACCTTAAATATGAAATTTGGTTATTAAAGGTTTGATACTTTTTCAGTTATCGTGGACGAAAAATCATCACATACGTCCATACGTCCATACGCACACACACACACACACACAGACATCATCGTGAAAATATTAAATTCGTATTCTAGAGATCCTAAAACGTGCTTATCCACCAAAAACTCATACTCGAAAATTTTGACCCATTACAATACCTCTCTTATAGAATATGAGGCGAGAGGTAAAAAACAATAGGTATAAAATGTAAAGTATATTATTATACAAAACATAGTAGGTAATGAATTAGTAATATAATCCTAAATATAAAAAATTAATCAATTAATGTTTGATTGTAACAAAAATTTATTCCCTTTATGGATTTCGTATGGGTATTTTTCTTTTATACCCACAGTCGATTATTTCCGGTAACAAACAGCGCATGTAAAATATTTCTAGATAATTCACCATACTATCCCAGAACGCATTATCACGTGTTATTTGTTATTTGAAATTAATTTATTCACTATAAATACAATAAAAAAAAATCTGCTGTGGCCACCACACGACCTCTCGCCTAATTCTGCTTATTCTACTAATCTAATAAATAGTTTTACTTAAATTTTAATAGTTTCATCTTCATGTAATATGTAAACGATAATGTAAACCAATATGCAAGCAAAAGATGTCAACTGTACTGTCACTGTCATAATAATTCAAATTTTATGTAGAAACAAATTTCATATCATGGACAACAAGATAGAATATTAATTGTACTTTATTTTATTGTTAAAAACTTACAGATTCAGCAATTTGTATTTATAATTAACTGTACACATAGATAATCACAATTTCTTTTATTTTTAATTGCAAAAATTATCATAAATAAATAATGTACCAATATATTTAAGGAAAACTTTTCCAAACTTCTAAAAGTACTACTTCCGGTTTGCAGATTTCTACCAAAATGTTATCCGGTGTTAAGATACTTATCAAAACCTTAAATAAGAAATTTGGTTATAAACGGTTTGATACTTTTTAAGTTATCGTGGACGAAAAATCCTCGGTTCATACAAACACACAAACACACACACACACAGACATCATCGTGAAAATAGTAAATTCGTATTCTAGAGACCCTGAAACGTGCTTATCCACCAAAAACTCATACTCGAAAATTTTGACCCATTACAATACCTCTCTTATAGAATATGAGGCGAGAGGTAAAAATCTGCTGTGGCCAGTACACGACCTCTCGCCTAATTCTGCTTATTCTACTAATCTCGAGACTAATCTAATAAATAGTTTTACTTACATTTTAATAGTTTTATGTTCATGTAAGATGTAAACGATAATGTAAACCAAGATGCAAGCAAAAGATGTCAACTGTACTGTCATTGTCATAATCATTCAAATTTTATGTAGAAACAAATTTCATATAATGGACAACAAGATAGAATATTAATTGTACTTTATTTTATTGTTAAACACTACCAGATTCAGCAAATTGTATTTATAATTAACTGTACCCATAGATAATTATATTTTCTTTTATTTTTAATTGCAGAAATTGTCATAAATAAATAATGTACCAATATATTTAAAGAAAACTTAATCAAGCTTCAAAAAGTACTACTTCCGGTTTGCGGATTTCTATCAAAATGTTATCCGTTCTTAAGATACTTATTAAAACCTTAAATATGAAATTTGGTTATTAAAGGTTTGATACTTTTTCAGTTATCGTGGACGAAAAATCATCACATACGTCCATACGTCCATACGCACACACACACACACACACAGACATCATCGTGAAAATATTAAATTCGTATTCTAGAGATCCTAAAACGTGCTTATCCACCAAAAACTCATACTCGAAAATTTTGACCCATTACAATACCTCTCTTATAGAATATGAGGCGAGAGGTAAAAAACAATAGGTATAAAATGTAAAGTATATTATTATACAAAACATAGTAGGTAATGAATTAGTAATATAATCCTAAATATAAAAAATTAATCAATTAATGTTTGATTGTAACAAAAATTTATTCCCTTTATGGATTTCGTATGGGTATTTTTCTTTTATACCCACAGTCGATTATTTCCGGTAACAAACAGCGCATGTAAAATATTTCTAGATAATTCACCATACTATCCCAGAACGCATTATCACGTGTTATTTGTTATTTGAAATTAATTTATTCACTATAAATACAATAAAAAAAAATCTGCTGTGGCCAGTACACGACCTCTCGCCTAATTCTGCTTATTCTACTAATCTCGAGACTAATCTAATAAATAGTTTTACTTACATTTTAATAGTTTTATGTTCATGTAAGATGTAAACGATAATGTAAACCAAGATGCAAGCAAAAGATGTCAACTGTACTGTCATTGTCATAATCATTCAAATTTTATGTAGAAACAAATTTCATATAATGGACAACAAGATAGAATATTAATTGTACTTTATTTTATTGTTAAACACTACCAGATTCAGCAAATTGTATTTATAATTAACTGTACCCATAGATAATTATATTTTCTTTTATTTTTAATTGCAGAAATTGTCATAAATAAATAATGTACCAATATATTTAAAGAAAACTTAATCAAGCTTCAAAAAGTACTACTTCCGGTTTGCGGATTTCTTCCAAAATGTTATCCGGTGTTAAGATACTTATTAAAACCTTAAATATGAAATTTGGTTATTAAAGGTTTAATACTTTTTCAGTTATCGTGGACGAAAAATCGTCAGTCCATACATTCATACAAACACACACACGCACACACACACGCACACACATACACACACACAGACATCATCGTGAAAATAGTAAATTCGTATTGTAGAGACCTTGAAACGTGCTTATCCACCAAAAACTCATACTCGAAAATTTTGACCCATTACAATACCTCTCTTATAGAATATGAGGCGAGAGGTAATTAAATGACTGTACATTGTTGCTACCGATAATGGATATAATTGTTTTTCACATGAAGTAGTTTTCTTTAGTTTACAAATTTTACCAAAATTTGATGCGGTTAATCTACATGATCGTGCCTCTTTCCAAATTTTGTTAGAACTTTGTCTTAAAGTATAGTGTTCTAAATTTAATATTTCTGTTTTTGTTAAAATTAAAATTAAGAATTTAAACAGTCTTTTTTGAGTCTTCTAACATTTCGTCTGTCATATCAGGTATAATCTCAATTGGATATCCATAATTTTTATCTGCCGCAAATAATTGTTTTTTACCTCTCGCCTAGAGAGGTATAGGGATCGTGAAAAAATTCGATGTCGAGATTTTTGTCAATAAGCACGTTTTAGCACCTTTAGAACCTATTTTGACTATTTTCACGATGATGTCTGTGTGTGTGTCTGTGTGTGTGTATGAAAGTCTGTATGTACGCCTACTATAGCCTTTCGTCCCGGTTCATTATCTCAAATTCTACTGAACATAAAATTCTAATATTTTGCATTATACATTTATATATGTTAATGAAGAGCTGAAAAGATTTTGGTAAAAATCTACCAACCGGAAATGGTACTTTTCTTGTAGCACTATAACATTTTTTGCAAAAATTGTATAAAATAATGCGATTGTTACAATTTGACATACCACACATGAAAGAAGAAATTACATTGTACAATATTTAATCTTACTTGTTTCTATATCTTTAACCAATAAAGAAATATAATTTTTTTAAATATATAATTTTACCTACCACGATTTGTGAATCCCGAAATAGAAATAAAATTTAAAACAAAAATAAAATTGTCAATGTGACAGATAAACAGAAATAATATAATGTATGATTATTTTATATTATTATATCAAATGTTATACGGTGTTGTTGTATTTTATTTAAATTAAAGCTTAATATTTGGTTAAATACGAGGTTAAATAATAATACTTCAATGTCAAGGCGAGAGGTATTGTAACGGCCACGTCAGATTTTTTGATTTATAACTTGTGTTTCATTTGAAAATGAACTGTAAAAATTATTTCCGATTGTTCAACATTTTAATTAATGAACATAACAATAAACTCTTCATATACCTACCTATTTATATACAATTTATATTAGATATTTTTGTAAACTGTTTCTTTTGATGACCCAAAAAAAATTCATGCATGTGGCGCAGTCCGCTAAAATGCATAGGAGAAATAATAAAGAAAAATAAAAGTACGTATTTGATTTAGGATTTATTAATAACCAAGTTTTATTGTCTTTTAAAAAATATAGTTTGAAAAGTTCCTATATTAATAATATTAAAAAACAAACCTTTGTTTTCTGGGATATAATCTAGTCAAATTAGATCATATTTTGTCTTTTAGTGAAAAAAATTAGTAGAAAGCTGGATTTTGGTATACACCTTTCCAGTACCTTTATCAACAACATACTAAAAGTCTCAATCGATTGGACTGGAGCTTTGTCCGCCATTTTGAAAAAATGGCCGCCGTCTCTGTTTTTAATTTTTATCTCGTAAGTAAATGATTAATATTACGAAAAAACAAATTGTAGAGCACAAAATTTGCTATAAAATGGTATAGGTACAAATTTTTTTATGAAAGTGGTACAGTTTTTGAGAAAATCGTGCAAATGTATTTTGAAAAAAAACGATAAATTTTGATCAAGTAGTAGTTTGTCTCATCATACGAAAACGGCTGTAATTTTCATATGAATAAAAATATGGATTTCCGGTTTGCAGAATACAATTTCCTGAATACTCTTGTAAAATTATTTAAGGATATTCTTACAAAAGTTTCAATTTTTGCTTAGAAAAAATCTTAAAATTTCGACCTAACCTAACCTAACCTACAAACGTTTAAAACTCATATCAGAGAATTGTATGCAGAAATGCCGATGTCAATAACTTTATCCAATTACAAGTCACTGTAAATTAAACACCAAAAAGTAAAATAAAAAACAAATTTTTTGTTAAACTTTTGTAAGAATACCTATTCTTTAATTGTGTTTAAACCTGTGCGTCAAAAATTTGAAAATAATTTTACTAATAGTTAACGTTGACAAGTACCTATAGTGTGGTGTGTTTCTAGCTCACTAGTTAGCGCTACAATCGTTTTATATTTAGAAGAAAATCTAAAAGGTGGACTCGGTGATCTACTCATAATAAAAGTTCATAGATGGCTCCGTTTTATTTAAGATTCAAACCAGCAACTAATACTAGCGGTGGGGATTTTGTCTTCGCATGAAGTGCGCATGAGCGGACAAAAATATGTGATTTCCAGTTAAATACATTACATTTTAGGGTTTCTTGGTATACAGGGACTTCTAAAAATTGGAAGATGAAACTTTCATAAGAAATATAGGTAATGTTAAATAATATTATAAATTTATTTGTAATGAAACAAATAAACAATAATAGGGATATTTAAATTATAATTTATTATAAGTACTTACAGACAAAATACTTACTTTTGGTATTAAACAATGAAATGAACATATTATATGGTAGGTACTTATTACCTACTAGGTCAGGTACAGAGGCGGCCGGTGACTTTATATTTGCAAAAAATGTTAATAAAACGTTTATTTTACTTTCAAACTTAATAAACTGCTATGTGTTGAACTAGAAGACCTTTCTTTGCTGATATGATGCTTTTATAGAATTCCAAGCATTGGTACTGATTGTTTATTTAATATCTCTTTTGTTTAACATTTACTTTTAACGCGATTTTTTTGGGAAATAAATATGACTATATTACATGCACATAATAAAATTCAGTCTTATAAAAGCAACAGTTTTTGTGATAATAATTTTATAATGATTTTTACTATTTATTTAAATTTTTGCGTATAACGTTATAAACAATTCATTATAATGCAAAAATACATTGATTAGTGTTAAAAGGAATATATTTAAAATAAATAAATATATTTAAAATAAATTATTACTAGGTAAGGTAAGGTAAACGTAAACGTAAAATAAAAATTTGATCGGGCCAACACATGACACCTCGCCACACTCTATTATTTTTAATTTACTAAATATAGGTATACCATTGCAAGAGAAAATTGTAGTTTTCAATAATATTCTTAAACTAAATATAATAATAATAATATTTTCATAATTTTATTATAATTTTTTTAATTTATCCTAATATTTCGTTATTATTTCAAATCCTTTGAAAATGTACTTTGTAAATATAAAACTGAATTATAATTTCACAAATTTAGAACTTACTAAATAGAAGTTTATTACCGCTATGTTTTTTAAATTGTTTATTCTCTCTGTTTGTTATTTATTTCGAGTGAAATCAATTTCATTCTATAAACATAATATCAACAAATAATTTTCCTAAATTTCAAATAAATAACTGTAAGCATATAAACACTATACAATGTTTTTTTTATCCTAATATTTCGTTATCATTTCAAGTCGTTAGAAAATGCACTTTGTACATATAGAACTGAATTAGGAGTAGGTATAATTTCACTAATTTTGAACTTTATAAATAGAAGTTTATTACCGTTTACCGCTACGATTTTTTAATTGTTTATCCTCTCAGTTTTTTACTTATTTTGAGTGAAAACAATTTCGTTCTATAAACATAATATCAACAAATAATTTCTCTAAATTTGAAATCAATAAATGTAAGCATATAAACACTATAATTTTTTTCACTTTATTCTAATATTTCGTTATTATTTCAAGTTGTGAGAAAATGCATTTTTTTAATATAGAATTGAATTTTAATTTGACTAATTTTGAACTTTATAAATTTAAGTTTATTATCGCTATATTTTTTATTGTTTATACTCTCAGTTTGTTATTTATTTCGAGAGAACACAATTTCATTCTAAACATTATAATCAACAAATAATTTTCCAAAATTTAAAATAAATATATTGAAGCATATGAACATTACATTTTTACCTTCCGCTTACCTGTAAAGGAAGGTATTGGAATCATGCAAAAAATCGGGTGGTGAATTTTTAGTGGATGAGCACGAATTAGGGTCCTTACAATTCATTTTTGATAGTTTCACGATGATGTCTGTGTGTATGTGTGTGTGTATGTGTGTGTGTGTGTGGTCCAGGGGTGTTAGTCGCATAACTCAAATACGAATTACCCGAAAATTTTGATATTTGGTATTTAACATTTGTATATAAATTGGAAGAGCTCCCTAGATTTTGGTACAAATATCTTCATCGGAAGTGATATTTTTTGAAGATTGGCAAGGTTAATTGTCAAAATTGTATATAAATTTGGAAAAATATAGTATTTATTTGTAATGAGAATAAGAGGAAAAGTTATTTGCAACTTACGTTATAAAAAAATTGTCTTTATCTGGCAGCATTAAAGAACTGCAGTAAAATTTAAAAAATAAATTTATCAAATAAAACGTTGATATCTTGTAATCCATGATCGGTTGATTTTTGTTTCTGCGTAAAAAATATTGACAGGTGAGACGGGTGACAAATTGGCATACTAGCGCTATATAAGTCCTAAGTAAGATATTAAATGTAGTAATTGAACGGAGGATGGATTCAACACAGCAGAGTTTTCCTGTGAATTAATCTTTTTATTCAGATGATGCAAATTTCTGTGTTTCAATATTTTAGATTTTTATTTGTATATTTCAAATGGGCACCGGATTGTACGTATACATTTCTGTTTAAAGTCTAGATATGGCGGAAGGTTGTGTGATGGCCACGTCAGATTTTTTAAAATTTATCCTAATATTTCGTTATTATTTCACGTCGTTAGAAAATGCACTTCGTAAATATAGAACTGAATTATAATTTTCAACTTTTTTATTATGGACGACGCTTTCGGTTTGCTATTTATTTCGAGTAGAAACAATTACTTTCTATAAACATAACATCAACAAAAAATCATCTCCCTAAATTTCAATTTAAAAAATGGAAGAATTTAAAAACCAAAATTTAAAAAAAAATTATCCTCAGGTGTATTTTGTTATTTCGAGTGGAAACAATTACAGTCTATGTACATAATATCAGCAAATAATTTCCGTAAATTTCAAGTAAATAAAAGGAAGCATATAAACTATTTTTTTTAAATAATTATATTTTGTTATTTCTTTAAAGTGGTAAGAATTGAACTTAGTACCTATTTTAGTAATTTTCAACTTTATAAATGAAACTATACTAACGCTACGATATTTTGAAGATTTATCCTCACAGTTTTTACTTTCTTGTACAGAGTAAAAAGGAAGTATTGTAATCGCGAAAAATTTAGGTTTTCAGATTTTTATGGAAATATCCGTTTTGATCTTTTCTGAATCCATTATGACTAGTTTCGTCGTGACGTCTGTACGTACGTACATATGTATGTCGCATAACTCCAATACGGTTACACGTAGAAAGTTGAAATTTTGTATTTAGGACTGTTATAGCATCTAGTTGTGCACATCCTATTACCTCTCGCCTCATATTCTATAAGAGAGGTATTGTAATGGGTCAAAATTTTCGAGTATGAGTTTTTGGTGGATAAGCACGTTTCAAGGTCTCTACAATACGAATTTACTATTTTCACGATGATGTCTGTGTGTGTGTATGTGTGTGCGTGTGTGTGTGCGTGTGTGTGTTTGTATGAATGTATGGACTGACGATTTTTCGTCCACGATAACTGAAAAAGTATTAAACCTTTAATAACCAAATTTCATATTTAAGGTTTTAATAAGTATCTTAAACCGGATAACATTTTGGAAGAAATCCGCAAACCGGAAGTAGTACTTTTTGAAGCTTGATTAAGTTTTCTTTAAATATATTGGTACATTATTTATTTATGACAATTTCTGCAATTAAAAATAAAAGAAAATATAATTATCTATGGGTACAGTTAATTATAAATACAATTTGCTGAATCTGGTAGTGTTTAACAATAAAATAAAGTACAATTAATATTCTATCTTGTTGTCCATTATATGAAATTTGTTTCTACATAAAATTTGAATGATTATGACAATGACAGTACAGTTGACATCTTTTGCTTGCATCTTGGTTTACATTATCGTTTACATCTTACATGAACATAAAACTATTAAAATGTAAGTAAAACTATTTATTAGATTAGTCTCGAGATTAGTAGAATAAGCAGAATTAGGCGAGAGGTCGTGTACTGGCCACAGCAGATTTTTTTTTATTGTATTTATAGTGAATAAATTAATTTCAAATAACAAATAACACGTGATAATGCGTTCTGGGATAGTATGGTGAATTATCTAGAAATATTTTACATGCGCTGTTTGTTACCGGAAATAATCGACTGTGGGTATAAAAGAAAAATACCCATACGAAATCCATAAAGGGAATAAATTTTTGTTACAATCAAACATTAATTGATTAATTTTTTATATTTAGGATTATATTACTAATTCATTACCTACTATGTTTTGTATAATAATATACTTTACATTTTATACCTATTGTTTTTTACCTCTCGCCTCATATTCTATAAGAGAGGTATTGTAATGGGTCAAAATTTTCGAGTATGAGTTTTTGGTGGATAAGCACGTTTTAGGATCTCTAGAATACGAATTTAATATTTTCACGATGATGTCTGTGTGTGTGTGTGTGTGCGTATGGACGTATGGACGTATGTGATGATTTTTCGTCCACGATAACTGAAAAAGTATCAAACCTTTAATAACCAAATTTCATATTTAAGGTTTTAATAAGTATCTTAAGAACGGATAACATTTTGATAGAAATCCGCAAACCGGAAGTAGTACTTTTTGAAGCTTGATTAAGTTTTCTTTAAATATATTGGTACATTATTTATTTATGACAATTTCTGCAATTAAAAATAAAAGAAAATATAATTATCTATGGGTACAGTTAATTATAAATACAATTTGCTGAATCTGGTAGTGTTTAACAATAAAATAAAGTACAATTAATATTCTATCTTGTTGTCCATTATATGAAATTTGTTTCTACATAAAATTTGAATGATTATGACAATGACAGTACAGTTGACATCTTTTGCTTGCATCTTGGTTTACATTATCGTTTACATCTTACATGAACATAAAACTATTAAAATGTAAGTAAAACTATTTATTAGATTAGTCTCGAGATTAGTAGAATAAGCAGAATTAGGCGAGAGGTCGTGTACTGGCCACAGCAGATTTTTTTTGGTTTCAATCTACAAACCGGAAGTAGTACTTTTTTCAAATATTTCGATAAATATTTAATTTAAGACAAATTTTTTTATTTTAAATGAAAGATTATGTGATTATTACCTACAATCGGTATTTTATAAATATTTTAGAATCTGGTATCATTTAAGAATAATTAAAGTACCTATACCGTGAGTTTATTTTACCGTGAAACATGGGATTTTTGATATCCATGGTTACTAATTTGACAGCAATGTATTAGAGCGTTCTTTTTAAAATAGAACATGGGGAATCAATTTAACTGAAATATTGTATATTATTTAAAATTATATGAAAGTTACAAATTAACAAACAATAAGTATAATAAATTTTCAAAAATCCCTCCATTCACGACCCAATCGATTATAAAACTCTTGAGTAACATTAGTTATTTGGGCAGCTGTAATAGTTCCAGAGACGTTTTGAAAATTTATTATAGTTATTGTTTATATGTTTGTTATTTTGTTACTTTCATATAATTTTAAATATAATATATTTCAGTTAAATTGATTCCCTATGTTCTATTTTAAAAAGAACGCTCTAATACATTGCTGTCAAATTCGTAACCATGGATATGAAAAGTCCTATGTTTCATGTTAAAATAAATTCACGGTATAGTATTTATAATTTAGTATTTCGGTATCTTGTAGTCCATGATCGATTAACATTTGTTACTATGTAAAATTTAAATGATTATGACATGACAGTGACAATAGTAAAATATGCTTTATATCTTCTTCTGCAGTTTAAATAAAATATATTTGTGAGTATAGTAGCAGTAGTACTTATATATTAATATATTTGTATAATAAGTTAAAAGAATAAAGTAGGTATGCCGGGAGGTCTTGTGGTGGCCACGTCAGATTTTTTTATATTATTCCACATTTTAGTTATTAAGTAAAGTATAAACAGTTTAATAATACAAGGAAGTCATGTGGTGTCCACGTCAGATTTTTTATTTATGTCGAGTCAATTGCATTCTATAAACATAATATCAACATATAATTTTTAAAAATTAAAATGGAAGCTTATAATCACTACGGTTATTGCAAGATTTAATATCCTAAAAATTGTATTTTTTTTCTTCGAATAGTTGCAAACTTATTTTATAAGCATAATATCAAAATATCTTGAACGGACGGCGGCGAAACGGATTCTGAAATATTTAGAAATATACTGTGGCTGCCTGTGTGTTAGCTGTTGGCTTAGTTTGTATTGTTGTGCAGTTAGAGTAGGGGAGTGTAGTACCATTATCTCTCACGCGCTACCGCTACTCATGTCACTACTAGCCGGGCCGGTAAATTATATTTGCAAAAAATGTTAATAAAACGTTTATTTTACTTTCAAACATAATAAACTGCTATGTGTTGAACTAGAAGATCTTTGTCTTTGCGGATATGATGCTTTTATAGAATTCCAAGCATTGGTATTAATTGTTTATTTAATATCTCTTTTGTTTAACATTTACTTTTAACGCGATTTTGTTGGGAAATAAATATGACTATATTATATGCACATAATAAAATTCAGTCTTATAAAAGCAACAGTTTTTGTGATAATAATTTTATAATGATTTTTACTGTTTATTTAAATTTTTGCGTATAACGTTATAAACAATTCATTATAATGCAAAAATACATTGATTAGTGTTAAAAGGAATATATATAAAATAAATTCGTGCATAGTTATTAATGATTTTTAGCTTAAATAAGGTATTAATTAACGTTTATTATTTTTCGTTTTTTTACTGTAACAGAACGAAATTGTAATTATATGGAATGAAACTTCGGCATGGTACTAGACATGTACCTAGTAATATCATACTAAAAAATGAAAAAAATAAAAGCACTAGTTCTTGAGATAAAAAATCTGACGTGGCCATCACACAACCTTCCGCCATATCTAGACTTTAAACAGAAATGTATACGTACAATCTGGTGCCCATTTAAAATAAACAAATAAAAATCTAAAATATTCAAACACATAAATTAGTATCACCTGAATCAAAAGATTCATTCACACGAAAACTCTTCTGTGTTCAAGCAATCCTACGTTCAGTTACTACATTTTTAATAGCTTACTTATGACTTATAGCGCTAGTATGCCAACTTGTCACCCGTCTCACCTGTCAATATTTTTATGCAGAAACAAAAATCAACCGAACATGGAATACAAGATTTCAACGTTTTATTTGATAAATTTATTTTTTTAATTTTACTGCAGTTCTTTAATGCTACCAGATAAGGACAATTTTTTTTTAACGTAGATTGCAAATAACTTTTCCTCTTATTGTTAGTTTTCAATCTTCAAAAAATATCACTTCCTGTGAAGATATTTGTACCAACATCTAATGACCTCTTCCTATTCGTATACAATTGTAAAATACCAAATATCAAAATTTTTGGGTAATTCGTATTTGAGTTATCCAACAGACGGCATCGGCCCGGACCACACACATACACACACACACACGTACACACACACAAACACATACATACAGACATCATCGGGAAACTATCAAAAATGAGTTGTAAGGACCCTAATTCGTGCTCATCCACTAAAAACTCACTACCCGATTTTTTGCATGATTCCAATACCTTCCTTTACAGGTAAGCGGAAGGTAAAAAGAACACAAAATATTTTGATATTTTATGAAATTTATTTATTGCTTTGTGCTGCTGTTACTTAATAACTGAAAATTTGTGTTACTACGTCTCATAAATGTAGACTGTTTTTTGGAATTTAAAGTCATAATTTAACTAATTTAACATATTTTAAAATACACATTTTTAAATTCAAATCAAGAATTTAGATTCGCTATAAATGCAAGGAAATAGCAAACCCAGGATATATGGGAAGGTATGTAAAAAAATAAGGTCGAAAGAACTAAATGAACAACCCAGAACCAATCTTGACTCTCACATACTCGGTCAATGAATCTTATACCAATGCTTTTAATGCAAAATTTTCATTACTTATTAATTTTCTAGATTTGCATCTTCTAGTATTTTACATTCCTGTTTGAATAGTCTAGATTTTACTCTTCTGTGTTGAAACTATCCGCCGTTCAATTACTACAACATTTAATATCTTACTTATGACTTATATGGCGTTAGTATGCTAACTTGTCACCCGTGTCACCTGTCAATATTTTTTACGCAGAAACAAAAATCAACCGATCATGGATTACAAGATTTTAACGTTTTACCTGAAAAATTTAATTTTTAAATTTTACTACAGTTCTTTAATGCTACCAGATGAAGACAAATTTTTTATAACGTAAGTTGCAAATAACTTTTCCTCTTATTCTCATTACAATTAAATACTATATTTATCAAGATTTATTTAAATTTTTGACAATTAAACTTTTTACTCTTAAAAAATATCACTTCCGGTGAAGATATTTGTACCAAAATCTAGGGAGCTCTTCCACTTTGTATACAAATGTAAAATACCAAATATCAAAATTTTTGGGTAATTCGTATTTAAGTTATCCGACTAACAACCCTTGACCACACACACACACACACACACACATACACACAGACATCATCGTGAAACTATCAAAAATGAGTTGTAAGGACCCTAATTCGTGCTCATCCACTAAAAACTCACTACCCGATTTTTTGCATGATTCCAATACCTTCCTTTACAGGTAAGCGGAAGGTAAAAAGTAAAAACGTAATATTTAACCTTAATAGAAGAGTATTCAGAAAATTGGATTCTGCAAACCGGAAATCCATATTATTATTCATAAAAAATTATAGCCGTTTTCGTATTATGAGACATAAACTACTACTTGATCAAAATTTATCGTTTTTTTTCAAAATACATTTTCACGATTTTCTTGAAAACTGTACCACTTTAATAAAAAAAACATATATACCATTTTATAGCAAATTTTGAGCTCTACAATTTGTTATTAACTTTTATTTTAATATTAATAATTTTTGAGATAAAAATTAAAAACAATAGACGTGACGGCGACCATTTTTTTTAACTGGCGGACGAAGCTTCAATCCAATCGATTGAGACTTTAGTATGTTGTTGATAAAGGTACTGGAAGGTGTATAGCAAAATCCAGCTGTCTACTAATTTTTTCCACTAAAAAATCTAATTTGATTGAACTAATATTAATGTCCACGTTTTTTTTTTCATACCTCGACACTTACATCGTTTTCCAGTATCCTTCTTTTTACCCATCGTGAAACATATGTAAGTAAATTAAAATTATATTTACAATAGCACAAATATATTAACAAACCACAAGAACCCATACAGTTTTGGATTTGAAGATTTATTGAATAAACTTTACTTTATCCTACTACTTTTAAGAATTAGGGTGTCGATCATATATTTGGGGTGAAGAGTAGATACTAGGAATTACAGACAGACCTGTGTTCGAATCACACCCCAAAGTCAGTATATTTTAAAAGAAAATGTTATGTTTTGGTGTTTTCTAATGTCGCGTTTTCTCAAAAACTACTTGAAATATTTATTTGCTGTTTTCAAATATTGATTAATAAAGGTTTGAACTTTGGAATGATGTCAAAATATTTTAGAAAAATCAGATTTTAAGTAAAGAAAAATGTGTTCAAAAATTGCAATTATTTGTTGTTAAAAATTAGTAATATATTATCAATTTATCAACAAAATAATAACATCAGACCAAATTACAAACTTTCCTCTTTACAATATTTCAAGAATAACTTAAATATCTTATGTAGTTTTTGAGATATTGCGACAGCAAGAATGGGCTTTTTGTATCAAATAATATGTGACTTTATATCCCCCTTAATCTGATCGGAGTGATCCATTCTTCATCATCACAGATCTGTCAAATTTTCACCAAACACTGCAATCTATTGGACGATAGTGTAATAAAATAGTCGACTCCCCACTAACTTCCTGGCGGTAAATATGATAGGGTATCAAGC
>OX384033.1:11775500-11845500 GCA_947534325.1 Agonum fuliginosum
CGGCCCGCGCGGTGTCGCTTGTCAATGTGTTTCGCTTTTCTGCCGTCCTGCGACACTGCGCTGTATCCCTGCGCGAGGAAAACTTTGCTTCACCAATTTCGCGGAGTGAGACTATTGTAGCTCCTATTATACTGTGGTTGTGTGTCACATTGCACGTTCTTTCATGGAACTGATGATACTTATAAAAGACATTATTATTATTATTATTATTATGCGCACATAACACTTTCTTCCAATAAATTTTGTACAAATTTAGGGACATAGCACTTTCTTCTATAAAATATCTCTAAAACTATGCGTTATAGCAACTCTAGACTTTGTACGATGATATATACCTATGTATACATAACACTTTCTTCCATAACAAAATTTCAATTTTTATAGAAATGTTACTTAGCCCCTTCATCCACTTGCCTCTTCAATAATTGTAGTATTTATTTTAATGTTTGAATTATACTCAATTAATTTTGCTACCATTATGAGAAACAAAACAAACAACTTCTAGTCAAAACCACGGTCAAAACACATTATTCAGTTCACAGTCAATATCATTTGTGCTGCGCTGCTATCGGCCGTTGTAAGTTGCGCATGTTCTGCGCAGTGTTGGTTCTGGAACTTCTTGCTATTTGTAAATTTATTGTGTTTACGTTTGCGCAGTTAATCCAGCTGATTCGAGTTTTCTAGTAAATCCAGCATCATCCAGTTGACAAATACAAGTGATATTTTCTACTCTTTTTTGCAAAACCCTATTCACAAAATTGACTAGGTGTATTACTGTCATTACTGTTCATCTTATTCAGTCATATTTCAAACATTTTATAGATTAAAAATTACACTATAAAACTTTAAATAAATAAGGTAATTAAATCTACACCATTTTGTATAGGTACTTTTCGTAATTTAATTATGTACTTTTTCAATATTGGGGCAATCGGGCATACGACACTAATTTTACCACTGTTTACGGTACAAAAACTATAATCAAAGTAAATTTTTGTGCTGTTACACGTATCACCTGTCATAATATACCACCAAGAGCTTACGTTTCTCGCCGAGTTGCGTCGCGTCAATCGCTGTTGGGTTGGCGTATAATACGTCATTGTATATTTAAAATGTTATTGTCCTTGGTTATTATAATATTACAAAACTCAAGGTACATTTACAACCAATTTAGACCCTGCGTAATTTTGACTTGAAGTGGAAATTGTAAGTTAGGCTTACGTGAATCAACTACCGCATTTACAACCAAAATTTGAAGTCTGCGTACTTCGGACCTGAATTGCACTTCAACTCAATGTTTGCAAGCTGCTAGCTTTCACTTCAAGTCGAGAGTGAATTCGCATGCGTATTGCGATTATGGGAGGCGCTGCAGTTTTGTAAACAAAACATAGATTTTGAATTTGACATATGGGTAAGAAGAAAGGTACTGACTACTGAATTACTTACATTAATTTTGTTTGTAATTGAAACCGTAAATTAAATATTTGATATTATGTTGAACACAAGATGCAAGACAAATTGTTTCTTACCAAACGTCAAATTTGCGATATGACAAAATAACATTTCATGATGTTACAACAGATGGCATGTCGTATTTTCACTTTACCAGCGAAGTGGTTGTAAATGATATAAATTTTAAGTCGGCACAATTTCCACTTCAAGTCAAAATTACGCAGAGTCTAAATTGGTTGTAAATGTACCTTCAATGTTTTTGGTTCGTTCTAAACCTTCGAGCATATACTGACTAGAGAAGTAATTCCCTATACCAATCAATGCATAGCTTGTTGTGATCGGAAGATATGGAGCAGGGGGGACTTGCGGGGCTGGAAGTCATGGTGTATTGCGGGCAGCGTTTTGCTGTTATTCTGTGTTATTTCTTGTTTCACATGTCATTTTACTATAACCTTAAGTTCTGCGTTTTATGAGATTTTGTGAGTATTATTTCACTTTGTGAAATAATACTAAGAAATTACGCATCCCTCAATACATCACGGCTTCCGACCCCGCTAATCTCCCCTGCCGCATATCTTCCGATCACAACAAACGCCGTAAGGCGGCCTCTAGTCAGTATATGCTCGAAGTTCTAAACAATTATATTTTTGGAATGCATATAATATACAGCGCTGCTCACGCAGTCGCAATGGTGTTGTTATTATTTCCGTTTTATGTTTGGCGTGGTCTCGTCGCGTGGTCGTGGTCGTGTTTGTACATACATCACTTGTACACTTGTACATTCTACATTGTACTTGTCAGTCAACTTATGCAGACAAACAATAATTCGTAAAGTAGGTGCAACCTGTACTGTGATAGGTACAAAAAGTGTAAAGTGCTTCATATGATTGAGGAACTATTGTTTTAAAAGGTATGTACAATTTATTTGCCAGTATTTACTTCAAACTTCAAGTTTTTACATTGAGAAAATGTAGTTTGAACTATAACCTACAAATATATAATATATTAATAATGATGATAACTTAAGAAAAATCGTTCCAGTTATATAACTTACAACCAGTTTTACTGGTTAAGTTTTCTTTAAATGAAAAATATCGAATCGTAATCAGATTGTCAAACGTAAAAATAACATTGGGCAGAATTCAGCACTTCCCATTGTCATGATGAGTTTGATTTAATATTTTTATTTAAGTAAGACTTAAATTAAAATTACCTTCATCATTAGTATATTTTATTAGAAGTGCATTAAAATATACTTGTGCACAGTTTCTAATTATTTCTTAAAGGATATACAATTTAGTTTGTAATGAATATGTTTTATAGATGGCAAGCACAAGCAGAGGATCGCAAGATATTCCGGCACCTGCTTCTTCGGAATGTGGTAATGAGGTAAGCAAATTACATCAATTATTTTTGTACTTACAAATTTCGCTACAAATACTTAAATTTATTGGTTTGTTTGCTGTTTAGAATCGTAGAAAACAAATTTCATGCATGTCTAAGCGGCACTTGCGAAGAATTGCAAAAGTAGAGGTTAACAAGAAGATTAAATCTGTAGAGAACCATTTACCTTTAAAACAAAATCAACCAAATACAACGAAATTAATAGACCCGGAAATAATTATTGAAAATAGTTCAATTACAAACAAAATAAATACAAATCTTTCTTTTCTTCCTTGTATACCATCATATCAAACCAGTTTTACTCCTGAAGTTGTTGAAGTTAATAAAACCCAGAATAAAAGTATTATACAGGAAAATTTAGATGCTAAATTAAGAAATTGGGCTATTGAATGTAATATTTCTGGCCAGGCCTTAAATAAATTATTACATATATTACGTTCTGAAGGACATGGTTCATTACCGAGAGATAGTAGAACTTTACTTAAAAGTACGGGGATATACAAAATTATTTCTGTAACCCCGGGACAATATTGTCACTTGGGATTACAAGAAGGAATTAAATATGCTTTGAGTACTGCAAATGAAACTATTTGTACAAATGAATTATTATTAAATTTTAATTTTGATGGATTGCACATTGCGAAAAGTTCCGGAAGTCAATTTTGACCAATTTTAGGATGCATATCAAATATAACAGAACTTAATACTTCTCCGTTTATTATGGGTATATATCATGGCTTCAAGAAGCCTGAAAAAATCCAAGAATATTTACATTTATTTATTGAAGAATGTAACCAATTATTGAATAGTGGATTACTTATAAACTCTAAAAATTATATTATTAAATTAAATAATTTCATTTGTGACGCCCCTGCAAAATCTTTCATTTTGGGCATTAAAAGCCACAATGCTTATTTTGGTTGTCCAAATTGTATTCAGGAAGGAACTTACTTAGAGGGCAAAGTAACATTCCAGGAAAATAATTCACTGCTCAGAACTAACGATAGTTTCAGAACAAGATTGCATCCAGATCATCATCGCGAAATGTCACCATTGGAAACTATTGAAAATATTGATATGGTATTGCAAGTTCCATTAGATTATATGCATCTTGTCTGCTTAGGGATTATGAAAAGGTTAATTCGATTTTGGGTCAGGGGAAAATTGAACATACGAATGAATAACGATAGTATTCACGGCGTTAACACTTTACTCAACCGTATGAAGCAATATTGGCCCGCAGAATTTGCGCGACACCCTCGCTCTTTAAACGAATTTGAATATTGGAAAGCAACAGAATTTAGACAATTTCTTCTATATACTGGTTTGAAATACAATTTAATATTATCTTGTTTTTCATAATATTTTCTTCTTCTTTCTCTTTAAGGCCCTATTGTACTAAGAAATTATTTACCCAAGAAGAAATTTCAACATTTTTTGTGCTTGCATGTTGCAATTCGGATATTATGCTCACCAGAATTTTGTACAAATTATTGTGATTATGCTGACAATCTATTGCAGTTTTTTGTACAAAATTATAAAATAATATATGGTGATGGTGGTATAACATATAACGTGCATAATTTGCTTCATTTATCTAGTGATGTCAAAAGATATGGTTCATTAGATAATTTTAGTGCATTTCACTATGAAGCTTACATGCATAAAATCAAACTAAAATTGAAGAACTCTAGATTTCCTCTGCAACAATTATCAAATAGGATATCTGAGGAACGGTTATATGTTCAGAAGAAAATCGCTTATAAATACCCGCGATTAGAACAGTATTTGGAAAATGAGAGCAACAATATAAAATGTTTTTATAAAAAATTAATTCTGGAAAAATTTATGATAACTAGTTCAGAACGTAACTCTTGTTGCATGCTTCAAAATGGCAGCTTTATTGTTATCGAAGCAATATTTACAGTAAATGAGAAAATTAAATTGGTTGGAAAAGTATTTCAAACTGTAAAACCTTTTTACGAGTTGCCGTGTTCTTCTCAACTATTTAATGTTTGTGAGGTTTCTGATTTGTCTGTTGAATGTGAAACATTTGAAATTAATATGTTAAAATCTAAATGCTTCAAGTTTCCAATACAAAACAATAATTATATAATTTTTTCCTTGCTTCATTAATTTTATTAAATATGAATATTTCCAACAGTTTTCAATATTTAAAAATAAAATTGTGATATATTTTATTTCATTTTAGAAATACGCCGTAGTTAAGTTTAAAACAGATTCAGAGGGTAACAACGTATACTCAACAGTGCCGTGCTGCTGGCTATCCAATGAGGACAAAATGTGTGCATGGCCAAAAAACAAAGCAAGATATTCAATTAAAAACTGTATTCAACCTCAACCGGATTGGGAACAATATGAAATTATTGTTAAGAAAAAATTTGGTAAGTTAGATACATATTTCTATCGTGTGTGAATATTTTGATTATTATGCTACTGTTTTAGATTCTTATGAGGATGCATTAAACAAAGAAAAAAAATTAATGTATACATCTACAGATACTGAATGTTCCATGCCTTCTTTAGGCCGTGGTAAACGAAGCTACCCAATAAAATCCGCTGATAGGTCAACTGGTATAACGCCTAAAAATATGTATTATTCCATTACTATTTTACATTAATTTATTTTAGATACTGACGATGATGACCTACAAAATAATCAAAAACGCAATATGGCAAAATATTTTAAAATTAACAAACCTGTATCAAGACGCACTTCAAATAAAATTATAAAAAGTGCGTAAAATGATATAATGTTTAATAATATAGTTCCATAAACTTTTTCTTATTTTCAGAATTCCTGGATACGAATGATCTTGACAGAAGCCTTAATTTATCAGGTGAAATGGTTTTGTCTATTTTCATTTTCTATTACAAATATGAATTTTTATTTTTGTATAAACAAGCAGCTCCGAAGGACTAACTAATATTCCTAAAGTATCATCAGTCAATTTAAAATCATCACGTGTAGATGAAATGAGTGATGTTACACCAGTCCTCACACCAGTCAAGTCACCTACACATGCAAATCCTCTACCAGCAACAAACATAGACATACGAGATATACCAATAGTTCAAATACAAGAGCAACCCAGACATGGTTAGTATCTTATAGATTATTCTGGTATTCTCTATAATTATTAAGAAAAACTGTATTTCAGACAATGCGCTTTTAACACTAATTTTACAAGAAGTTGCTGGGTCCACACTTGAACATTTTAGTCCGAACGAACAGAACAAACTGAACGCGCAGAGCAGAATAGTCTGAACAAAAGCTCGTTGCATTCGGCAGATTCGCCGAATTATTGGTTTTCCAACATGCTTGGAGCATTCGTAGTGAATGTCAATAATGGATTCCGATTTGACGGTAGCATTTGGTTTCTTTATTATTATTATTTGTAAGCTAGAAAAAAATAAGAAAAGGCGAAGAAATATGTTGTGTGAACGTACTCTCTGTATTGTCTGAACGCACGATTTAAGAAAACTAATAAGAAGAACTACAAGTAAGACGAACGTTGATACAACATGGTAGACGACAAACGTGATATAAGATAATTGTAAGAGTTGTGTAAACTTTATAGAATAAATAAAGACAACGTGCAATATTTATAGAATAAATAATGTACTAATAAAACATGGTGGCAGCGGTAAAACACTAAGAGAAAAAGAAAACTCAAACCTAACTCAAAAAAAAAAGAAAAGTGTATTGTATTACTAAGAAACACGTGGTCAAGGAAGGAACAAAAAATGTCTCATCCAGAAACTCCAGCAGCAGTTCCAGTAACAACACCACTAAATGTATCACCGCCAGAGCGATTTAATTTTTCCAAGCCGGAAACGTGGTCACAATGGAAAAGGCGTTTCGAAAGATATGTATCCATCTCAGGTATGTCACATAATTTGGAAACAAGTAAAATAGACATACTCATATATCTCATGGGAGAGAAAGCAGAGGAGATTCTCAAACAGTTTCCAGGAAGTATGACAACTCTCACTCAAACACTCACTCAGTTTGATTCGTACTTTCGACCTCAGAAAAACGTAATCTTCGAACGTTTCAAGTTTAACTCTAGAATGCAGAAACCGGGAGAGTCCATTGACAATTTCATTACGGATCTCCATACTCTTGCCGAAAGCTGTGAATTTGGGGCACTCAAAGAAGAACTAATACGTGATCGAATTGTGGTTGGCATGTCAGACAGTAAAACCTCAGAATCAATGCAACTCAAAGCAAATCTGACACTCAAAGATGCTACTGATACAGCTCGTCAGGCTGAAATTCAACAAAGACAGAATCGAATCATCCGACAACCCGAGACGGTGCAGATGGTCAAGCGACATCAACAGCAGCAGAAGCAGGAGGGAAATAGGAAAGTATTCACTCAGAACTCTAACTCGAACAACTCGAAACCTCAGTCCAACAAAGGGGGCAATACGAATTCCTGTTCGTACTGCGGCAACAAAGCTCATCCTCGCAACGAGTGTCCAGCTCGTAATTTAATTTGTCACGGTTGTAACATAAAGGGACATTTCATAAAAATGTGTAAAAAGTCAAATAGAAATACTATTCAGAACATCACTGAAAATAATGATTGTAAAAGTACAAATAATAATGATTTTGTTTTAGGGCAAATATCAAGTCAACTTAAGTCAATCTCATGGCAAGTAGCCATACTGGTGGTAGAATTTAAACAAAAGATAACTTGCATTCTTGACACGGGAGCCGATGTCGATTGTATGCCAAGAAATTACATACCTTCACATTTATTTGCTAAAATCCAGGCACCAAGAAAAACTATAAATGGTCCGGACGGCAAAACTCTGGAGGTAAGTGGAACTCTATCAGTCACTCTTGAGCATGAGGGAGAGAAACATCGAACGGAAATTTTTATAGTAAATAATCTTGCATCCGCAATATTATCTCGAAATACTATACAACAATTTGGATTAGTTAAACTATCAGAAAGTGTGAATTTTGAGAACACTCGTACAGTTAACAAAATTGACGTTAAATCTGAATTTCCGGGTTTGTTTCGGGGTTTTGGCGAATTCAAAGGCGAAGTCAGCATAAAGTTAAAAGAAAATGTTGTTCCATTTGCACAATGCACTCCAAGACTTGTCCCTATACCTCTACTTCCAAAATTAGAAGCAGAAATAAATCGCTTACTAAAATTAGACATCATAGAACCTATTGATGAAGTAACAGAATGGGTAGCTCCTATAGTAGTCGTACCAAATGCAGATGAGATCCGGCTGTGCGTTGACTACACTCAGCTTAACAAAGCGGTACTCAGACCCTATTTTCCTATTTCTAAAGTCGAAACTACTCTCGCGCGTATTAAAGGAGCTAAGTACTTTTCGAAATTAGACGTTCAAAAAGGCTTTTATCACATAAAACTAGAAAAAGATAGTCAACCTCTAACCTGTTTCATTTGTCCATTTGGAAGGTTTATTTTCAAAAGATTACCATTTGGAATCTCTTGCGCTCCAGAATATTTTGTCAGTAAATTTCACAAAATTCTTTCAGGTATTCAAAATATAGTTTTTCACGTTGATGATATACTCATTTTTGCGGAAAATAGACAAAAACATGATGAAATACTCAGACTCGTACTTTCAAAATTAAACTCTGAAGGTATCACTCTTAACGACTCAAAATGTTTATTTTGTGTAAACAAAATATCATATCTTGGACACATCTTATCAGATGAAGGAATTTCTATACATGAATCCCGAGTTAAAGCTATTAGAAATTTTTCCCGCCCAGAAAATAAAACAGAACTCTTAAGATTCCTCGGAATGATAAATTTCGTTGGGAAATTTGTACACAACCGCTCTCAAATTTTAGAACCTTTAAACTCCTTGTTGAAAAGTGACACTCCATATTTATGGACGTCCTTGCAAGAACAATCATTTAATAAAATCAAACAGTGTCTCATTGGTACACCTCTACTCGCGTATTACGATCCCTCAAAGAAAATCACCATTAGTTCGGATGCCTCGAGCTATGGCATAGGATCTTGTCTGTTCCAAGAAGACCCAAACGGTAAACGCGAAATCGTTGCCTATCTATCTAGAACTTTAACTACTACAGAACGTGGTTACGCTCAGATAGAACGCGAAGCTCTTGCGCTGACGTGGGCAGCAGAAAAATTCTCGGAATATATAATGGGGTTACATGTCACTCTTGAGACAGATCATAAACCATTATTACAAATTTTACAAACAAAAAGCTTAGATTGTCTCACTCCTCGTCTTCAACGATTTAGAATCAGACTCATGCGTTATGATTACACGGTTATATATGTACCGGGGAAGGATCTAGTAGTAGTCGATTCTCTATCTCGAAGTCCAGTAATAGAAAGGGATATTGATGACGAACTATGTGAAGAAACTAAAGCATATGTTAAATTCATTGTATCAAATACCCCAATTAAAGACAACTACCTTAAAAAAATTTTAAATGCACAAAACATTGATCCAATTTGCACTCAATTAATGAAATATACTATTAAAGGTTGGCCTAATCGAGACCAATTACCCGTAGAATTACGTGAATATTATCAGTACCGAGATGAAATTTCAATATATAATGACCTATTGTTGAAAGACAATCGAATAGTAATTCCCGCAATTATGCAAAAAGAAGTAATTGAGTTTATTCACTCCGGTCACCAAGGCATAGTCAAATGTAGAAAACGTGCTCAAATTACAGTTTGGTGGTTAGGACTTAGTACTCAATTAGCAAACTTAATAAAATCATGCCCAGAATGTATAGAGGAACGAATAAATCCTAAAGAAACATTCATGAAAGAAGATTTTCCATCTCGACCTATGGAAAAAGTCGCAGTTGACTTATTTAAATGCGATAAATGGTACCTTATATTTACAGATTATTTCTCTAGATATTTTGAGATTTTCCCATTAAAATACATGAATGAAGATACAATCATTACTAAACTTAAAGAAACCTTTGCTCGCTACGGAATTTGCGATGAACTACGTTCGGACAATGGTCCGCAATTTCAATCTAAATTCAAGCAATTTAGCAGAGAATATAATTTCAAACATGTCACAAGTTCACCCTATACAGCCAATCGAATGGAGCTATAGAAGCAGCGGTTAAAATCGCGAAAAATATTATTAAAATGAATACGAATTCGGATTTGAATTTAGCGTTGTTAAGTTATAGAACAACCCCACTAACGAACGGATTTACTCCAGCTGAACTTATGATGGGACGTAGATTGAAAAGTTTACTTCCACAGTTACCCGAAAATTTGAAATTCCGTATTTCAGAAAAAGAACTTAACAAAATAATAAAATTAGAAACACAGCATAAAGAAAAACAAGCTGAAAACTATAATAAGAGACATGCGTCTAAATACCTTATAGAATTTAAAACGGGGGATGGCGTATGGATCATTGATTTGCGTCAATACGGTAAAATATATTGTAAAGATAATAATCCGCGATCATATATTGTAGAAACAAATAGCGGTATGTACAGACGAAATAGGTGGCATTTAATCCCTGCACCTTATTTTAATCCTTCACTGTCTGATCCTCAACAAAAACAATTTCCAGTAGTTAATATGGAACATTCAATGTCTGACTCTGAAGAGATTTCTGAACAAAGCCCGGAAGCAGACTCTGTGATATCAGATACTCGTCCGATTGTTGATAATCATCCTAATGTAGTAGAAAACTCTCTCTCGTCAGCTAAAGATGTGGTTGAAGATTCACGACCGACCAGGGTGCGAAAACCACCAGTCTGGTTAAATGACTATGTACAAAAATAATTGTTTTGTTGTTAGTTGTAAGAAAATGAAATAATAGTATTTATTTTTATTCTTGTAACCTAAGCTTAAGAAAGGGGATGTTGTGTGAACGTACTCTCTGTATTACTCTCTGTATTGTCTGAACGCACGATTTAAGAAAACTAATAAGAAGAACTACAAGTAAGACGAACGTTGATACAACATGGTAGACGACAAACGTGATATAAGATAATTGTAAGAGTTGTGTAAACTTTATAGAATAAATAAAGACAACGTGCAATATTTATAGAATAAATAATGTACTAATAAAACAAAATATAGGGTACGAATAAAATGCTCACCATTGTTGATCTTGTGTATTCATAGTTAAATTTGTGGCTTCTGGCGTAACATTACAAATATAAGGCGTTTTATATGTATGCTTCGACCATACATTTATAGACAAATAATGAGGGCGCTTTGTTTTGAAGCCAACATCTGCGGTGCGGGGACAGGAGATAGTGCCCATATAACTTGTATTGCGGGTTGCGTAAAAGAGGTGCAATATTTGAATACAAACATTTTTCAAATAATATTCTATGAAGCTGAAACTTTGTATTAAATATTATTTGTAGTTTAAATTATAATAAGCATTTTTGTGAAAATATATAATAAATAAAATAATAATTGCATATCAACGATACCTACCTATTCATTTTAATATGCAATAGTGAATTTTGGGTAACAACAATATTTATTTATTAGGGAGCGATCGACTTCAGGAATCCATGTGTTTTATATTGTTACTAATTTATTTTGAAATAAATAAATTAGTAGCAATATAAAACACGAATTCCTGAAGCTTATCGCTCCCTAATTATTCAATTTAATGGTGAAATTATGTGAAATTGTTAAAAATGACAGTTTTCTATTGATTAATTGAAAAACTTAGGATTGTAAGTTCATTAGGTATATTGTTTATTATTTATAAATTAATAGGTAAAAAATTAAACAATTATTTATTTTATTTAACGGATAACAACCACTCAACGGCAATAATATCAATGACAGAAATTATAGTGGAATTTAGCTGGTAACTAAGATCGAATAAATGATCTATTATAATTATTATCATAATATCATTGGATCGAACACCATGCATAAGAACGAAAAATAAAAAATACGTAATTCCTGGATATTTCTTTATTTCCAATTAATTTTTGTTTTCTAGGTCTACTGATTCTTGAAATGAACCATTTTTGTGTATTTGTGTCTAATCCTTTCTTTTACCTCAGAAGTTTTTTTCGTTGTATTTCGAATCCACCATTCGAAGATTAAAATATTGTTTTAAAATGGCTTTCGTTAACTGAATAAAATGATTATTTGTCACTTCATCATCTAACATATGGTTTAGGTCGAAATTTTTCATTATGAAATTAGGCAAATTCTTTAAAACTTGTATAGTAAGCTTTTCAATGATATATTTTTGTCGTATAGTGGATGTTTCTTCCATCAGCCTATAACTTTTTTCTCCAGTTTTACATATAGAAATAACAAATTCTGAAGCATTTGTAAGTTTTCCATACGCCTTTCTCTTCTGTAGAGCCGACAATGGTTCCTTTACAAGTAAAAGTTCAGCACAGGCGTTACATGCTAAACCTTTCATGAGCCGTTTTATGACAAATGTTGTCAAATGCCATGCTTCTGATGGCGTATAATCACGATTTGTTTCTAGAACAATTGTATTAAATTCTTCCGATTCCAATAAATTATCTCCCATTTGGGTTCTTGATATTGTACTAGAACTACTGACATATAAAATGGATGTGCTATCCAGTGCCATGCAATTACCATACGCTGATTCCTTTACAGTAGCATGACTTAATAATCTTTTGTAACTAGATTCAAATTGTATAGCGTTTGGGTTATTATTTACACCTCCCTTACTTCTCATAGCGCTGAAAAATATTTCGAGGTGGTCTTGGCTGAATTTATACATTAATAGAAAACTTAGTTCTGGATTTTCGCAGGCTATGTAATTGTAAAATATATTTTTCATACTATTTAAAGTAATAAGAAAACCTACAAATCCAGTTTTTCTTCTTCCTTCTAACACTGGAACACTACCGATCTTCAATTTATTTACGTATTCTGTAAATTCATCAATTTTTTTAAAAATGAACTCGCATGTTCGTACATCCAATGGTTTTTTGTACATATATTTACAGAAATAATTTCGGCTATTAAGAATGTCAAAAATGTCATTGATAAGAAGACAAAATTTGGCAGTTTCTTCACAGTTTTCAAAATTCTTCAAATGTAAATCCTGGTTGACATACTGGAAGGAATCAGCAACACTTCGGCTAAACGTTTGCGCTGCTAGCTTTACACGCATTTTTTCTTGATACCAGTTAATATGCCGACTACGGACTACGTAATTTTGTACCGGCATGTAGTCCTTCAGTTTCTTGGAGATCGTGTAAATTTTCAAAGTAACTCCATCTAATTAATCTAATTATATATGGTCGAAGTATGTATGCCAGGTAATTCAATTTAGCTGACCGCTAAAAAGTTTAAATGACATTCTGACCATTGCAGAACATGTTTATTTCCAATCAATATTGAGATATCTGGCATAATTATGTAAATATAAAGTGTTTTATATTATTAATTTATAAGTAATTCAATTTAGCTGACCGCTAAAAATTTTAACTTATTGTAATAAACCCATGCTTAGGGTTCCATAAGACAGGGTGTTGCTCACAAATGTTTATTAATTGCAAACACTTTTTCCTGCCCCACTCCATACTTTATACAATTTATAATAACCTTCAAATACACACAATACAGCTATATATGTTTATACAACGAATGCTCCGATCAGTGTACGGAAACTCGTATACGAACCGCTGTAACCATCACGTTTAGTTTTAGTACCCTCGCGTAGAGGGCAGCTGCGTTCAATTTCAAAGTAATTTCAAATTGCAAAGAAAAACCGCGTGAAAACTGCAGAAGTGATGACAGTTGTGATCCTTGGTTGTGATGTTGTGGTTGTGATGTTGACAGATTATTATGTCGAAATTACGAAATAAATATACACAAAATGCATGTATTTAATATTTTATATTTTGACAACTGTTGTTTATATATTGATCTATCTTGTTTTTTATTGTATCTAAGTAACATTAATTTATTAAGATATAACAATTCTCCCACGCATATTACTTCAACTCGTAACATAATCATTTAAATATGTTGGAGAACGCCGTTGTCTTTCCGATCTTCTTAGCTCTACTTGAGTTTCAGGATTCGTACTTGCATCTGCCATAATGGTCTCTTGAAATTCATTATTAATTGGAATTTCAATCGTATCGTAATTGGTTTTAATGTTGTGTTCTGAGTTGGCGAATGTAACCATTTTTACTTCCCCGATCTATGTAATAGAGGGAAGTATTGTAATCGTGATTTTTTGACAGTTCGAGATTTTGGTGAATCTTCACGTTTCAGACCCTACTGAACCCAAAAAACATATTTTTAAAAAAAGTCGGTCTGTCGGTCTGTCGGTCTGTTAGTCTGTCTGGATGTTGGATAACTTAAAAACGCGTTGGAATTTTGGACTGAAATTTTATATTTAAGATCTTGAGCCAAAATCTGACTTCAAGTTCGTTAATGAGCTTTATTCAACCAGTGGTACCAACTTTATAAACAAAACTTTTTTATTTTTATCAAAATACTATCGTGTGTGGTATCAAATTAAAGGTCTTGGGAAAATAATTCTAGTAGAAAAACAAAAATAACATTTAAATGATCGTCAATTGTTTTTTTTTATAAATTATTCAAATTATACCGAGTTTGGTGTCAATTTGAATCGCTCAGGGAGATAAGTTTTTAAAAATGTAAAAAATGACATTAATACGATTTTCAATTGTTTCTCAAAAAATTACTCAAATTTTTTTATTCAACCAGTGGTATCAACTTTATAAACATTTATCTTATTTTATTTTTATTAAAATACTATCGTGTGTGGTATCAAATTAAAGCTTTAACTGATCGTCAATTTTTTTATCATACATTATTCAAATTATACCGATTTTGGTGTCAATTTAAAGCTCTCGGGGAGATAAGTTTAGTAAAAATGTAAAAAATGACATTTATGCGATAATCAATTATTGTTTCTCAAAAAATTATTCAAATTTGTTCAAGTGTATTATCAAATTAAAGTTTTCTGGAAAAAAATATTAGTCGAAGAATCAATAACAACATTTAAACAATGGTCAGTTGTTTTTACTTTCAGCATTATATTCTATAAGGCTATAAGGTATTGTGACGGGTTAAAATTTTCGAGTGTGAGTTTTTAGGGAATAAGTATCAGATTTTTATGGTATTTAAATTATGCCGAAGTTGGTATCAACTTAAATAGTTTGGGGAAAAATGATAAATTTATTTAAATTTTGCAGAATAAAGCATAAAATTAACGGCGTTACGTAACTTTAAATTGATTACTCATGATAGTGACAGTCGTGTATATCACACTACGTTTATATCTTGTTCTACAGTTTACATAAAATGAAAAAAATATATTTGTGAATTGTGAGTAGGTACTTAAGTATAGTATATTAAAAACTAAAAAGAGTGGGTATAGAGTATAGCGGGAGGTCTTGTGCTGGCCACATCAGATTTTGTGACATGTTATTTAAATTATATCGAAGTTGGTATCAACTTAAATAGTTTGGGAAAAGAAGATAAATTTATTTAAATTTTTCTGAATAAAGCATAAAATTAAAGGCGTTACGAAAGTAAGTTATTAAAACTTATAGTCGGGGAAGTACTGTGGTGGACACAGCAGATTTTTTCCTTTTGTAACTTAGATGTAGGGACTTGTTCAGGAACTGTTACAAATATTAATTGGTCTATATGACGTTTAAGGGTGTAACCATCTCCATCGAGTTGAACAAGATAATGTAACTTTCCAAACTTTTTAATAATAGTACCAAATCTCCAAGATGGTTTATTACTTGAATACCATCTTGCTTGTACTCTGTCTCCCACGCATAATTGTCGAACTCGTAATGCATTTGGTGAATTTGGTGCAAATTTAGGTGGTTTAAGAACATCTAATTTGATGCGTAGTCTCCTTTGTAGGTAGAGTTCTGCAGGAGATTTTCCACTAGCTAGCGGAGTTGAACGATACCGTAAAAGGATTTCTTGAATCATTCGGTGGAGCGGCAAATTTGTATTGGACATAGCTTTTAGTTTTTGTTTCACGGTTTGTACATTCCTTTCAGCTATTCCGTTGGTTGCAGGATGTCCAGGGGCTATAAATTTTTGTTGAATGCCGTTATCTTGACAGAAATTTAGAAATTCTTCACTTTTAAAAATGGTTGCATTGTCTGAAACCAGGATTCTAGGCAATCCATGAGTGCAAAATATAAATTGCAAGTGTTCAATTGTAGATTTAGATGTAGGAGCCTGTTTTGATATTCGTACTTCTAGCCATCTTGATTTTGCATCAACCAAAATTAGAAAATAATTATCTTTATAAGGTCCTGCGTAATCAATATGGATTCTTTCAAAATTTTCTTGTGGTTCATCCCAATTGTGTACAGGAATCTTTGTTGGACTTTTTTTAACAATGGCGCAATCAGGACATGATTTAACTAAGCATTCAATATCATGGTCAATATTTTTCCAGTATACATATCTTCTTGCTAACTGTTTCATTTTCACGATACCAATATGAGTATGGTGGAGTTCAATTAATACTAGTTTTTGCATTGATTTTGGTATTAATACACGTTGACCTTTAAAAATTATACCATTTTGTAAATAATATTCAGAGTCGTACATTTCGCCATTTAACAGATCTGATTTAATTTTTGACAATTCTTTATCTCGTTCAGTTTCTTCAGCTAAAGACTTATGATTTAATGTTAAATTAGAAATTTGATAAATGGTTTCGCTGGTAATCAATGCGACCTCTTCTTCAATGGTTTCTTCGATTGTTGAAATTGGTTCTTGAATTGATGCTCGGGACAAGAAATCAGTATGTATATTATTTTCAGCGGGTTTATGACGAATCTGATAATTGAAGTTCGTAAGCCAGGCTGCGTAACGTAGAAGTCTAGCTGATGTCATGGCTGGAAGTTTCGAATTTTCATGAAAAATGTGAGTTAGTGGTCGATTGTCGGTTATCAAAGTGAAAGGTCTTCCATAAATAAAATAATAGAATTTTTTTAAAGCAAATACTATAGCTAATGCTTCTCGATCTAGCTGACTGTAGTTCATTTCAGATTTTGTAAGAGATCTCGATGCAAATACAACTGGTTTCTCTATACCATCTACAATGTGTGACAGAATTCCTGCTATGCCTATGGGTGAAGCATCGCAAGTTACTGTTACTGGAAGTTGCGGGTTAAATGGAATTAATACTCTATCGCCTGCTATTTCTTGTTTCAGTTTTTGTAATGCCGATTCGCAACTTGTGGACCAGTTAAATTTACGATTTTTCTGAAGTAATTCTCGTAAAGGATGTGTTATTGTTGATGTGTTGGGAATAAACCGTGAATAGTATGTTACCATACCTAAGAATCTCTTCACTTCTTCCTGATTTTGTGGCCTTGGAGCGTCCAATATTGCTTGAACTTTTGAAGGGTCTTTAGAAATTTTATTCCTTTCGATAATGTAGCCTAGGTATTTAATTTTAGTTTTGAAGAATTGACATTTATTTTTATTAATGTGTAGGTCATTAATCTTTAAACGATCTAAACATTTACATAAGTTTTTGTAACATTCGTCTATCGTGGCTCCGTGTATAACTATATCATCGAAATAACTCATAACTCCAGGAAGGCCTTCCAGAATTTGGTCCATAATTCGGTTAAATTCGCTTGGTGCAATTTTGATTCCAAATGATAATCGATTACATTTATAAGTGCCTTTGTGTGTAATTATTGTTTGAATTTTTGCACTTTCTTCGTCGACAGGTATATGTAAGTATGCCTTAAACAAATCAAGAGTACAGAAAAATGTTGAATTGTGTAATTTATTTAGTATATCTTCTATTTTTGGAATTGGATAATGGGCAGTTTGTAGCTGTGGATTTACTCCAATCTTGTAGTCAACACAAAGTCTTACAGTGCCATCTGCTTTTGGAATGACAACTAGAGGTGAAGCCCAATCACTTTCTGTAACTTTTGAAATAATTCCTTGTTCTTCTAAATTCTTGAGTTCTTGTTCGACATTTTGTTTTAAAGCATGTGGAATTTCTCGAGCTTTGAAAGCAATTGGCTTCGCTTTTTCTCGTAATTTTAGAGAACATTGGCAATTAGGAACACGTCCGATAGTCGGTTTAAAAATATCTGGATACATGGAATAAATTTTATTTAACTGATATACAGGATTAATTATACAAACAGAATTATCCTGAATAACTGGTAAACTTGGCTTTCTGTCAAGATCTTGAAGATGTATGTCAAGATGTCTAATCCACGAACGCCCTAATAATGGTGAAAATTTGTTAGGTACCACAAATAGGATTTCATTTGATTTAATTCCGTTGTATTCAACTTGAACTTCTGCTATACCAATTGGGTCGAAAATGCCAGCAGTATATGATCTAAAACGGGTCTTTGTAGGTTGCAGTTTCGCTTGAAGATTAAGATGATCAAATTGACACTTTGGCAAGAGTGTATGGCCTGCGCCTGAATCTACTTCAAATTCCTGATTTCTGTTTTCGATTTTGATAATTACAAAATACTTTTGTGAATCACGAATTGTGCATGATTGATTTTCGTATATGTCGAATATTTGATTTGTATTATACAATTGAATTACATTTGTCTCATTTTCTTTGTCTTCTATTGCTTTTACATTAATCTTATTTTTCATTAATTTTTGTATACATACTTTTTCTACATGCCCAATTTTGTTACAATGATTACATTTTAGTCGCTGTTGATTTTCTCTGCAATTTTTTGCAATGTGACCGCACCTAATGCACACTCCCTCTATTCCTAATTGCTTTAGATTAATTCTTGTATTGTATCCCCTTCGATTGTTGAAATTATATTGATTATTATTTGAATAGTTCATCTGATCATTTTGAAATCGAGATCTTGATATTAGATTAATTTCAGATGAGGAATCTGTATTTGAAATTTCCTTATCATCTAACTTTGATGCTTCCAGAGCTTGAGCTTTTTTAAGTGCGTCGTTGAATGTTAATTCATTGTCCACTAGCAATTCTTGACGAATTGTTGAATCATAAAGTCCTCTTATAAATTGTGATTGTAGAAATAGATCGGCAACAGATTTTCCACATTCGCAGTTAAATTCACAGTTTGGTAGAAATTTACGTAATTGGGTAATGTATTCATTAATTGTTTGATTTTGTTCTTGTTTCTGGGACAAAAATTTATGTCTTTCGACAATAACATTTTTCTTGACAGTGAACTGATCTTTTAAGATATGTACTATTTCTTTGTATGTCAATGCAGAAATTTCTTTTGGTGTAATTGCGATTTTTAGTACTTGATATTGTTCAGCACCTATACTATTTAATAATATTGACTTTGTAACAGGTTCTTTAGTATTTAATCCTTTCATATTTATATAGTTTTCGAAACGTTCAATGTAATCTGTAAATTGCTCCTTATTTTTGTCATAATTTTCAAAATTGTACATTATTGTAGAACTTGGTTGGGTTACTATGTCCGTGGCTTTATTTTGTGACACACTACTTTTTCTATCATACTTTCAAAATATTTTTGCTGCATAGTCATAAATTCTTGAAATTGCTTATGATCCATTTTTTCTTTCTTTTTTTTACTATTTAAGATTTTTAAAAACTCTTGAGTGTTTTTATCCTCGTCGCCAATTTATTATGTCGAAATTACGAAATAAATATACACAAAATGCATGTATTTAATATTTTATATTTTGACAACTGTTGTTTATATATTGATCTATCTTGTTTTTTATTGTATCTAAGTAACATTAATTTATTAAGATATAACACAGATGAAAAAGCAAAAAGCTAGTGTGTGAAGAATAAAATGATGTGAAGTGGATGTGATAATGTTGATTGGTCAAGATAAGTTTCGTGCATAATCATTGCTCCATGTTTGTATTAGATTATAAATGTGACAATAGTTAATAGGAAATTTTTGTTACGGTTATTTTGGATATTGCCCAGTAAAGTAAGCTGTTGTAGGTAAATAGTTATTAGCAAGTTCAACAAGTTTTTACAGGAAAATAGATATTTATATCAGATATTTCATTTATACTTCTATTACTTATACAGTTTTATTCCAAAACAAAATGAAGTAGTATTGTAAATATAGGGACGGTAATGTAATGTCAGCTATATTTTTATTGTCTCAATGTCGATATTATTGAATTTATGAGTTATTTTATAATAATATGTTATGTTTGTTGTTGTTGTTTTAATTACTGATTACTGAAGAAAATTGTAAAAGAAACAGGATTGGATAAGTTTCAACTTAGTTATAAAAATATTCATCCAAATGTATATTTAAATAAAAAATAAATATATGATGTAAAATTTTTTGTTTAATTTATTATTTTTCCTTTATTTTTAAAGTATTTACTGGGCTACAAAAGCCTGGATTTTATATTAGTAGGCGGACCCTCGTAGAGATGGCGCAAGTAGCACGGTTACAGCTAATATCATTGCAGTCGACTATCTAGGCTCCGATCAGGGCGATCAGCACGAACGGTGCGAATTCCCGTCAACTGAATGATTCGGCGAACAATTGTTTTCTTTGAGCAAGTCCGATTTACCGACAAGCAACGGAAAACATTTGGCTCGTTCGGTTCGGCTCGGAGAGACGTCCACACTTGGCGAATTCGGCTTGCGCGTACTGCTCGTTCGGACTAAAATGTTCAAGTGTGGACCCAGCATTAAAGACTGCAGGGTGACAACTTTTAAATGTGAAATTTTATTCGTAAAAAATGTCTTTAAATAAATATTTATTAGAATTTTTTATGTTAATTCATTATCTAATGTCACAACTGATTACCTGAAATTATTATTTAAATTTATGTGCAATTAATTTTGCAATATAAATATACTGAGATAATAGTGCAAACAACGGCAACAATGTAAAACGTAGAACAAGTTTTCGCTCCACACAGTTGGTTGTCTGGGTAGCACCTAACCTCTCAACTTATATATTGTAACATTTTTCTCATTTATTAATGCGAAATTGAAAAACATTAATTTATGTATTTAATTCAATTATAAAATAATAATGTAAATAACTTAATAATTAATTAGAACCGTTGACTTTTTTCATCATAATATTTGCCAATATGAAAACTGTCAGCCAATGTTGCCACGTTTATACATCATGACGTCTTTAGCTGGTCGCTGGAAATTTAAGCTGATCTATGCTGATCTTGTTTATTTTCAATCAACCATGTTGACATCTGAGTTTTTAAATGTAGAAAAAGAAAATCAATTTAGTTGACCGCTGAAAATTTTAGCTGATCTGTGCTGACCTTGTTTAATTTTCATTCAACTTTATGACTTCTGGCGTAATAATGCAAATATAAGGTGTTTATATAAACCAGGTAATTCAATTAAGCTGACTGCTGAAATTTTAAATGACTAATGCCGACCATTGCTGGAACATGTTTATTTTTAATCAGCATTACTATTTCTGGCGTAATAAGGTATTTTTAACGTAAACCAAGTAATTCAATGAAGCTTACCGCTAAAAATTTAAACTGAACATTGCTGACCATTTCTGACCTTGTTTATTTTCAATTTAATTTTGTAATTTTTGGCGTAATAATGCAAATATAAAATGGCTTAAAAACCAAGTAGCAAGTTTGCAAGTAGCTAGCTGCTGAAAATTTAGGCTGACCTTGTTTACCTATTTCTTATCAACTTTATGAGTTTTGGCATAATAATGCAAAAATAAGGTATTTTATATCTAAAACAAGTAAAGCAATTACGCTGACCGCTGATAATTTTAGATGACCATTGCTGACCTTGTTTATTTTCAATCAAATTTATGACTTCTGGCATAATAATGCAAAAATAAGGTGTTTTGTATCTAGAACAAGTAAATAAATTACGCTGACCGCTGATAATTTTAGCTGACTTGTGCTGACCATTGCTGACTTTGTTTATTTTCAATCAACTTTATGACTTCTAATTTAGGCTGACCTTGTTTACCTATTTCTTATCAACTTTATGAGTTTTGGCATAATAATGCAAAAATAAGGTATCTTATATACTAAAAGGCTTAATTAATATTTTCGTCTGCCTAACAACGGGTTTGCGTCGGGCCAACGTTATGAACGGATTATCCGATTTTAATGATTTTTTCACTAAACGATAGAGGTCATCGAGACGCACATTTTTATATATAATTCAATTGTTTTTGATTTTTTTTTGTTTGAGAAAAATGCGAAAAACTGACTTTTTGTTTTTCGTTAATAACAAATGTATGGTTTAAGTTATCGATTTAAAAATTGGTATGTATAGTAAACAACTAATAAGGAGTTCATGCGACCAGGTTTCAATGTTTGACATAGTATAGTTTTTTGATTTAATAATTAAAAACTATACTTCAACAGTGGATCAGAGATTGTATAAACAAAAGTTCAACAAATGACTATTGCCGTTTGAATAACGCTACATCTGTCAAACTGACGTTTACAATTCGACATTTAAAATGCATTTATCTAAAGTAATATAATTAATAGAAGCAATTTGTTAATTATATTGAGTTATAATAGTGGGAGCGTAAATATTTTTAATATTTTCATCAATTTTAATAATATTTTAAAGAAAAATTATTTTATTTTGACAGTCTTTACAAAGTACAGGCGCAGAAAAAGACGTCAGAAGTTTTAGTACATTCAGGGTAAAAATTGTTAACACATTTGAAAATAAAACAATGCTATGTTCTGTCAAACTGACGTTTACAGTTTACAATTCGATATTTCAGATGCATGTATCAAGTTATATTAGTAATAGAAGCAATTTGTAAATTATATTAGGTAATAATCGAAAGAACCATTTTTTTGTATTTTTTACACTAGGTACTTTATAAAACTGTTAAAATTTAAGGTCGACAATCTGCATTAACAAAAAATTATATAGAACAATATCGAGTTTGCTATTACATTAAACTACCAAGTGAGCACTAACTTTATAAAATTGTTGAAAATGGCGACCAATAATTGTCATTTGTTTTTATTAAAAAATCATATCTAATTTGATATCAAATTCAAGGGCTGGATAAGGGCTACCTAATTAATAAAATTATTTAAAATGGTGGCCGACGTTAGTCATTTATTTTTTTAAATTAATATAGAATTATATCAAGTTTGATATCAAATTAAAGGGTTGAAAATGGGCTACCTAATTAATAAAATAATATAAATCGATCAGGTGAGCACTACTTTATAAAATTGTTGTAAATGGCGACCAACGATTGTCATTTTGTTTCTATCAAAAAATCATATAGAGTTTGATATCAAATTCAAAGGCTGGATAAGGGCTAGGTACCTAATTAATAAAATTATATAAAATGGTGGCCGACGATTGTCATTTATTTTTATCAAGTACAATATAGAATTATATCAGTTTGATATCAAATTAAAGGGCTGGACATGGGCTACCTAATTAATAAAATAATTTAAATCGGTCAGGTGAGCACTACTTTATAAAATTGTTGAAAATGGCGACCGATTGTCATTTGTTTTTATCAAAAAATTATTAAATCAAATCGAATTTGATTAAAAATAAAGGGTTTAAATTAAAGGGTTACAAAATGAAGGCTACCTTATTAATAAAATTATTTAAAATGGTGGCAGACGATTGACATTATTTGTTTTCATTTAAAAAAAAAATCTGACGTGGACACCACATGACTTCCTTGTACGCCTTGTGTGTTCATACTTTTCTTAATAACTAAAATGTAAAATAATATTAAAAATTCTTTTAACTTATTATACTAGTATACTCACAAATATATTTTAGTCATTTTATTTAAACTGCAGAAGAAGATATAAAGCATATTTTACTATTGTCACTGTCATTTCATAATCATTTAAATTTTACGTAGTAACAAATGTTAATCGATCATGGATTACAAGATACCGAAATACTATAAATTATAAATATATACTTTAATTATTTTTAAATGATAGCAGATACAAAAATATTTATGAAATACCGATTGTAGGTAATAATCACATAATCTTTCATTTAAAATAAAAAAAATTGTCTAAAATTAAATATTTATCGAAATATTTTTAAAAAGTACTACTTCCGGTTTGTAGACTGAAACCAAAAATAGGAGGTGCACAACTAGATGCTATAACAGTCCTAAATACAAAATTTCAACTTTCTACGTCTAACCGTATTTGAGTTATGCGACACACATACGTCCGTACGTACGTACGTACGTACGTACGTACGTACAGACGTCACGTCGAAACTAGTCATAATGGATTCAGAAAAGGTCAAAACGGATATTTCCGTCAAAATCTGAGAACCGAAATTTTTCGCGATTACAATACTTCCTTCTTACTCCGTACAAGGAAGTAAAAACAATATCGAGTTTTATGTCAATTTAAAGAGTTAGATGAGAGCTTATTAATAAAATTATTTAAAATGGTGGCCGACGATTGTCTTTTGTTTTAATAAAAATATGTTAGAATCATACCTATTGAATATGATATCAAATTAAATATCTTGATAAAAGAGCTGATACAAGATTGTTCAAAATGGAGACCGACGATCGTCATTTGTTTATATCTTAAAATTGTTAAAGTCATATTGATTTAATATCAAAGTAAAGGTCTTGATCTTGATGATGAGGAGTGATATACCTACACAATAAGTGATAAATATGATAGTGGGTGATTAGCTTCTGTTTTTTTCCTTTCAAAATAATAAAATCATTTCAAGTTTGATATATAAAATTAAAGGTTTTGATAAGGTACCTACAATATTGTTCAAGATGACGTTCGACAATCGTCTTTTGTTTTTAGTTGGATAACCAGGATATTTATTTTATTACACATATTATGTTATTTTATTCTAAAATTTTAATGCGTTGACCAAAATTTATATTGAAGAAGGAAGATGAATAATTTGAAATTGTAATTAAATAATTATAATTTCATCATACAATTTTTTTCGGCAGAGTCTAAATGTTAAAATCGTTATAATTGAGGCACGAAGTGCCGAATCCCTCCATATTCAGAGTCCGCGGAGCTTGAGCCCGCGAAGCGGGCGAATCCCCCTTGTTGCGCGTAGCGCGACTTAGCTGAAGGCCCGAGTAGTTCTATAAGGCGAGCTCATGCACCTGACGAACGCCATTTTATGTCACGTGTTCTGTGGGCCCTGCGTCAGATTTTTTTAAAAGGTAAGCGCCATTTACTATTTGAGTTTCGACTTGATAGTTTGATCTTGCGGCTTATTTGTCAGTTTTGTGGTTTCCTTATTGTTTTGTTGTTGTTTGTTAATTGTTTTTGTTATTTCGTTTACTTGTGGTGTTTTTTGTTATAATTTTGTGTTGTTTGTTGTTTTTGTTATTGACAATGCCCAGTTCTGGAAAGTGCTGTGTCGTGGGCTGTAAGACAGCGTTGAAGCATAGACGAAGGGTGTATATAATACCGGCAGAAACTGATTGAAGAGGTAAATTGTGTGAAAAGTAGTACTACAGACCCATATAACTTATCAAAATGTGACTTTGTTTAGGTCAATTTGATCCAGCGAAAGCTGATCGCCGACAGCGATGGTTGTCAGCGATACGTCGGGATCTTTCCGCCATGAAGAATGCCCGAATTTGTTCGGAACATTTTGTGACGAGTAAGTTTTAAAGGAATTATTACAGCATTTATTGTATATCGTGTATGTATTTCCATTACAGAACGACCTGTGAACGATCCCAACCATCCAGACTGGGTGCCTTCTGTTGGTCTGGGGTACACCACTTCATCTGAATCTCCGGCTCAACGACTTCAGCATTATCAACAAAAAAAGAGAAGAGAGACAGGTATTATTATTTTTGAATGAATTTTGAGAATACTAATCCAATTTTCTATCACATTTATTATAATGTACGTTCTAAAACTGTAATTATTTTTCATAAACATCTACTATGTTTGTCAATGAAAATTAACCAACGGTTTATATATGCGTATATTTTAGTATGACAATTTGTAGACAAATATTATAAGTAGCAATTGACGAATGATTACCCGGTCATATTTACTACGATTTACATTCATGAACTGTACAAACATAAATATATTTATGTGTACTCATGGGATGCTCGAGTAAATTTGACACAATTGATTGTATATTAATTGATGGAATAAAATCAATTTACAAAATTTATTGTTTTCCTTACTTTATCCCATTTCCTTGAATTTTCCTAGAATTAATAAAATCTACGGTAGGTAAGTACACTTATGCATGACACGACAATTGAGAATGAAATGGATTATTGAGAATGTAATATATTATTGTGAATGTGTTTGAATTGTTTGTTGTGTACAAATCAATGTTCAACAACGAACTAAATATCCATATTTCAAAGGCCGCCTAAGAAAACTTTTAAATACCGCCCATTCCGCAGGCCAATCACAGCGAGGGCCCACAGAACACGTGACCTTCGTCAGGTACATGAGCTCGCCTTATACTAAAATTTTTATGGTTTAACTAAAATTTATATTGAAGAAGGGAGAATAATAATTCTAAATAATTATAATTTCATCATACAATTTTTTTCGGTAGGGTCTAAATGTTAAAATTGTTATAATTGAGGCACGAAGTGTCGAATCGTCCCACATTTAGGATCCGCAGAGCTTGAGCCCGCGAAGCGGACGAATCCCCCTTGTCGCGCGGCAGCGCGACCTAGCCCTAGCGGGGCCTGACGCTAGTTTTATATCTAAAACAAGTAAATCAATTACGCTGACCGCTGATAATTTTAGATGACCTGTGCTGACCATTGCTGACCTTGTTTATTTTCAATCAAATTTATGACTTCTGGCATAATAATACAAAAATAAGGTGTTTTGTATCTAGAACAAGTAAATGAATTACGCTGACCGCTGATAATTTTAGCTGACTTGTGCTGACCATTGCTGACTTTGTTTATTTTCAATCAACTTTATGACTTCTGGCATAATAATGCAAAAATAAGGTGTTTTATATCTAGAACAAGTAAATTATTTACGCTGACCGTTGATAATTTTAGCTGACCTGTGCTGACCATTGCTGACCTTGTTAATTTCCAATCAACTTTATGACTTCTGGCATAATAATGCAAAAATAAGGTGTTTTATATCTAGAACATGTAAATCAATTACGCTGACCGCTGTTAATTTTAGTTGACCTGTGCTGACCATTGCTGACCTTGTTTATTTTCAATCAAATGTATGACTTCTGGCATAATAATGCAAAAATAAGGTGTTTTATATCTAGAACAAGTAAATCAATTACGCTGGCCGCTGATAATTTTAGCTGACTTGTGCTGACCATTGCTGACCTTGTTTATTTCCAATCAACTTTATGACTTCTGGCATAATAATGCAAAAATAAGGTGTTTTATATCTAGAACATGTAAATCAATTACGCTGACCGCTGATAATTTAGCTGACCTGTGCTGACCTTGTTTATTTTCAATCAACTTTATGACTTCTGGCGTAATAACGTAAAAATATGGTGTTTTATAAAGTAAATGAATTACGCTGACCGCTGATAATTTTAGCTGACTTGTGCTGACCATTGCTGACTTTGTTTATTTTCAATCAACTTTATAACTTCTGGCATAATAATGCAAAAATAAGATGTTTTATATCAAGAACAAGTAAATTATTTACGTTGGCCGCTGATAATTTTAGCTGACTTGTGCTGACCATTGCTGACCTTGTTTATTTCCAATCAACTTTATGACTTCTGGCATAATAATGCAAAAATAAGGTGTTTTATATCTAGAACATGTAAATCAATTTTGCTGACCGCTGATAATTTAGCTGACCTGTGCTGGCCTTGTTTATTTTCAATCAACTTTATGACTTCTGGCATAATAATGCAAAAATAAGGTGTTTTATATCTTGAACAAGTAAATGAATTACGCTGACCGCTGATAATTTTAGCTGACTTGTGCTGACCATTGCTGACTTTGTTTATTTTCAATCAACTTTATGACTTCTGGCATAATAATGCAAAAATAAGGTGTTTTATATCTTGAACAAGTAAATGAATTACGCTGACCGCTGATAATTTTAGCTGACTTGTGCTGACCATTGCTGACTTTGTTTATTTTCAATCAACTTTATGACTTCTGGCATAATAATGCAAAAATAATGTGTTTTATATCTAGAACATGTAAATCAATTACGCTGACCGCTGATAATTTAGCTGACCTGTGCTGACCATGTTTATTTTCAATCAACTTTATGACTTTTGGCGTAATAATGCAAAAATAAGGTGTTTTATATCTAGAACAAGTAAATGAATTACGCTGACCGCTGATAATTTTAGCTGACTTGTGCTGACCATTGCTGACTTTGTTTATTTTCAATCAACTTTATTACTTCTGGCATAATAATGCAAAAATATGGTGTTTTATATCTAGAACAAGTAAATCAATTACGCTGACCGCTGATAATTTAGCTGTCCTGTGCTGATCTTGTTTCTTTTCAATCAACTTTATGACTTCTGGCGTAATAATGCAAAAATAAGGTGTTTTATACGATACCGGGTGTAGACTTTATTTCTGACCTACAGGAAATACAATGTTATGATTTTTATTTCGCTTAAGTTTTTACCTATTGATTTTAGAGAGCAAAAATGTAAATACAAAAGAGGTTCTGGAGGTTGATTCTGTAACTTGCGTGAGTATTTGCGTGAGTACATTTGCGTTAGAGTTAGTATGACGTCACTGTTCCTAATCTGGTGACTTTCATGGGGAAATTAGTTCGTTAGGTTTTCACGCTGTTTTGGTATTGGTGGTAACTGTCTACTGTCATTGTCATTCAGAGCACAGAGGATTAAGAAGGAAAGAGACACAACTTAATGTATAAAAATAGCAGTGTCGACACGAGCGCACCACAACTGCCTGGTATGAACTAAAATGACAGGAGGCATATTGTACCGGCATATTTAAATTAAATAGGTACCTACAGTATTTTCATTTTAAACAAAAGCATGTTATCAAAATTTTCTTTTGTAAAAAGTTCCTAAAGAGAAAAATATTTCAAATAAAATTTTAAGAAAATGTAGCAATTCGCACTTTTATTTGAAATTTATTTTCGTTAAAATAATTTCAGAACTTTTTCAAAGACAAATTAATTTTGATGACATGTTCTAGCTTAAAATGAAAATTACTATTAAAAATAAGTACTATATTTTTTATATAACTAAAACTAAAATTTATTTGAAATAAGATATCACATTTTGATTACAATAATTAGGAACAAATAAATGTAGTACCTAACAGAAAATTTAAGTAAGTAAATAGTATAAAATGTATAAAATATATCGAACAAAAACATAATTACACAAAAAATTTGTTTATAGGAATGTCGTTAAGTACGTTAAGCTTTTTTAATTATTTTTGAATTCATATCATCAAAATATTTTCGAATAATTAAGAGAGAAGATTTTTAAAAATCTCTGTTTTAACTTCTTGTAAATGAATAAGACAAGTATGAAAAGTAAAATCGAATTTTGTTTGTTACTGGTAGACAAAACCAAAATCTTTTAATAAAAAAATATATAATATATATTTGTGCTAGACAGACCAGACACAAATTTCCTGATACATTTTTTAATCGCTTTTTATCGTCTACTTACTTATTCATAGTGAAAATATGATGCGGTTCTAAATTCTGTGACAATAAACAACTTTTACAATTTTCACAGTCTGAACTGAAACATATGTTTCATTTTTTAATCGCTTATTTTCTTTATACATTTTTAAATCTCTAGGTGTAAGATCTGCCAGTTTTCTAATTCCAAAATCGGATAATGTGAATCTTTTTATTTGTCTTCGTTCCTTAAAATACAAATTTCTATCTTCTGAACTTTCAATATTGAACAACTGCTTTGGAATCTATGAAATTAGAAGGAGTAGGAGTAGATGATTTTGTTACTTTAAAAGGTAGAACCGATTCAGAGGATGTGCCGCCAAGCGGTTCATAATCTGGTACAGATATAGTAGTAGAGTTTGTGACCATAGGAGTTGTAATCAATTCACATGATGTTTCAGGAAGCGATCCATACTCTGGTAGTGTTCTAGTAGATGATGGTATTTAATATCGTTGGAATCAATTCGGAAGATATTTCAGGTTCATAATTTAGTACAGGAGACAATTAGTTTTGAATATGTTTCAGGAAACGATTTTAAATCAGCCAAGGTTCTAGCAGTTGAATTTGTCAGTGTAGGAATAGTATTTCTATGCAATTTTTTTAGCGTACTTGTGAAGCAAGATATATCAAAGTGATCTTCGCAAATATATAATTTTGTTGTAATTTTCTTGTAAATTTATAAATTGAAACCACTTTTTCCGCGTGTCTTCTTTTTGGGGATATTTGAAGAAATGTTTATTGGAAGTATTTGTTTTGTAAGCATTGGCACAATCTGGCACTTGGCATTTATTTTTTAACATGATTGGCGTTGACATTGTTCAAGCAGTTCAAAATCCTCTGAAATAATATAAAACTTAGACATTTAAATTATAATTATAAAGAAAAACTTACATAACATCATCAAATTGGCAAATTCGGGGGCTATATCTTTAAATTTAGTGCGTATCGCGTGCTTACTCAACGCACGTGTTTGTGTTTGACTGTCAAACTTTCACAACATAAACAAAGGCGTAACGGTGCGTTTCTTTTACTAGATGAGAGTTACACACAAAAAACGTAGATTTTAGTTCTCCAGGCAGTTGTGGCGGCGCTGTTGCTAACAATTTAAAACCACATTTGAGTTTTATCCCCGTGATTCAGAGATTTTAAATGAACGTTGCGGAAGAACAAAAACAAATAATAATCAATTTCATGGGAGATAATGTTGATTTTTACCTCTCGCCTAGAGAGGTATAGGGATCGTGAAAAAATTCGATGTCGAGATTTTTGTCAATAAGCACGTTTTAGCACCTTTAGAACCTATTTTGACTATTTTCACGATGATGTCTGTGTGTGTGTGTGTGTGTGTGTGTGTGTGTGTGTGTGTGTGTCTGTGTGTATGTATGGAAGTCTGTATGTGCGCCTACTATAGTCTTTCGTTCTGATTCATTATCTCAAATTCTACTGAACATAAAATTCTAATATTTTGCAATATACATTTGTATATGTTAATGAAGAGCTGATTAGATTTTGGTAAAAATCTGCCAAACGGAAATGGTATTTTCTTGAAGCATTTTAACATTTTTTACAAAAAAATATAGAAAATTCTGCGATAGCTACAATTTGTCATACGAAATTTCAAAGAACAAATTATATCTTACAATATTTATTTAACATCTTGTCTATATCTCTTACCAATAAAGGAAAATTATTTTTCAAAGATATGTAATTTTACCTACCACGATTTGTAAATCACAATATAGGAAAAAATTAAAAACAAAAATGAATATGTCAATGTGACAGATGAACAGACAACAGACGTATGCACAATTTCTGAAATGTTTGTGGCACCATTTTAAAAGAAATGTAAATATTATTAACTGAACATAATGTAATAAGGTAATAATAAAGTTAAATTTTTATCTATAAAGAGCTAATTAAGAACTAAGAACTATAAAATTATTTTCAAAAAGTTTGTAAATTTATTGCAAAATTATAATTTAAGAAAGCCTAACGAAAACTAAATTCATATAAATTACAGTGTTAAGGCGAGAGGTCGTGTGCTGGCCACAACAGATTTTTTGTATTCCGAAGCCCGACTTTTAAATGCGATTGCATTTGGTCTAATAAAATTTGGCTTGCTTCTTTGCTCAATATAATTTTTTTTACAAATTCCGAATTTTTAATTTCGAAGGGATTTTGAACGTCTCTTAGCTGCCTACGTATAAGACGTATGTTATGTGGTCTTTCCTCCAATACTTCTTCATCAATTGCAATAACAATGTCCGCTAAAGCCATTATTTATCCTTAAACAATTTTATTGATATATAGGTAGATCTATTATAGGTAAATATTTACGGGTATAACGTGATATAACCCTAATAAAACTAAACTACAAAAACTAATACCTACTTAACTAATTAATAAATATAGAATTGAACCAAAATTTTTAAATTTAAATAATAAATACAAATATAGTGTTAGAAAGAGACAGATAGTAACGCAAGTAGAAACAGTACCTCCGTAGGTCACGCAAATATATTTGCGTGTCTCGCAACAAGTGACGTCATATGCAGTAGTTCTTTAAATTCCCGGCAGATGTATGTGCCAAATCTGTGTTAGTTTTGGTGTCGCAAGTGCTCACGCAAATTACAGAATCAACCCCCAGAATATTAACAATTTAGGCTAGTTTCAGACTGCCATGTAAAATTAAACAAAATAAAAATATTTATTCCGTCACTCTGACAGTATGACATATTTAAAATTGTTGTTCTAATTATTTATTGGAACATAAGAATAAATTAATAATTATTTTCTTTTCCTGCTTTTATTCCTAAGGTACGATTTATCGTAATTAATTGAAGTATTTATTATTTTTTTGATTTGACTATTTCGTTTTATATCTCATGGCATTCTGTAAACAGCTCAAATATAGCAAATTTAATTTACGTTTATCTCGTGACAAGAACGTTTTATATCAATAAATAAGGGCTCGTTGGATGTCGTTTGTTATTCTGAACATCTTTTGTATGTAGAGTTTGACTCTAAAATTAATAGATAAAAACTTAGAGCGAAATTAAAATTTTAACATTGTTTTTCCTAGGTCAGAAAAAAGTCTACACCCGGTATGTACAACAAGTAATTCAATTTCGCTGACCGCTGAAAATTTAAGCTGACCTATGCTGATCTTTTATAATTTTAATCAATTTTGTGACTTTTGGCGTAATCATGCAAAAATATTCTGTTTTATATGGAGACAAGTAATTATTCCATTTAGTAAATCTCTTAAAATTTAACCTGAGCTATACTGACCATTGCTGACTGTGTTTATATTCAATCTTTGAGATTGTAATATAGTTTAGCTCTCCACTGAAATGAAATGAAATAAAAATAAACAACACTGAGAATTTGTTTTTGACAGGATTTTAAATTTATTTAAAAATAAAAACATAAATACGATTGAAAATTAATTATTATATAATAACAATATTAATGAAAACAAAATCAAATTATAATAATTACAAGCAGTTCATATTACAAACATTCTTTACAAAAATAGAATTTTTCACTTATTGTAGATTCGTGATTATGGTACCATTTTCGACATACAACGCATAATACTTGATGTACTGTACTTGCGTTACAAATTTCCTTTTTATCACATAATTGCCAGTCCACTTGTGTGCCGGACAATATTTGAGACAATGTGTTTTCAGTTGCAACTCTTTCTATTTTTATTGACGGTGTAATTGCTCTAAATAAATGAAACATATCGTTCGTAGTATCATGACCAAATATTGGTCCATTTTTTGACATACCAGTACTTAAAATCATATGTAACCACTTTCTTCCAATTTCACTCTCCACTGTTTTTGTAAAACATCTCTCCAGGAGTGCATACACATAATACACAATGAACAATCCACAATCATAACAATTTTTTTGTTGCGGACAGTCGGAACTAACAATAAATTTCCAGCTTAATAAATCATCATTAGATTTAGCACAGTAGTAGGACATCTGAACTAGAGTAAATAAATTGTGAAAATGATCTGTATACTTATTATCCTTTACTGAACGTATAGAATCTAAAATATATATTTCACGCACATTAAAATCGATGAGTCCTACGATCCAGTGATGCATTAATACAACAACTGCATCTTTGTTTAGCGCTTCATTTTCGTACATAAATGAAACCATTCTGGCATAATGTTTTAGGGCAATTTTGGCGTATTGATCATCTGTTATAAATAGTACTCGTTTTACAAGATCATATGCGTTTATTAATATGTTTATCACATCTGTTAATATAAAATTATCTATCCATGATTTTGATTTTAAATTTTTTAAATACGCTGTTTCAAAGGCTTGTTGCGGAACACAATATTGTTTTGCTTTATCTAATTTACAATCATTGGCAGTATGTGGCATAATTGATGAATTTATTTTTGATTGATCGATAATAATATTATCTTGACTATGATTTGAAATAGTGGTAATTTGAGTACTTTCTTCTGATATGGGAAATAGTTCTTTACTTACTTTAATTTCACTCATAAATTCATTTGTAATTGAATTGTCACTAACACTCATATGATCACTTTCAGTATTATTGTCAGATATTATATTTTTAGATAATTCAATATGTTCTGTTTCAACAATATTATGTTGGTCACCTTTCGAAGAACGTAATCTTTTAAAATGTGAGACTGGTGTTGAATGAATTAATGGACTTTGAATTTTTGATGTAAAAGAATCAGGAGCTGCTTCTAAGGTGTAATCGAAATCATGTGCCCGTGGTGGTTTTCGGCCACTTTTTCCTTCGCCTGGTTTTTTTCTACTTAAATCTGAAAGTTTGTAGTGTTTGGTTTTTTCCAAACAATATCCTTGCATTAATTGCACAGCAATCGTATGGTAACAGTTATTTATTTTACAACTACAATTTTGCTTCTCATTGCGAAAATTTACTATATGAAATTCTTCTTTAAAAGGATTTCGTACAATAAATATTTGTAAATCTGTGTTAAAAGATATTAATTTATGTTTAACACACAAGTGATTTTTAAATTACAAGTTAAAGTTAAAAATCACCAAAATAAAAAAGCATTTCTTTACCTTTTTCTTGTGAAAGCTACCAAATTCGATTTCGTTGTTGCGATTTTCGTAATCTACGCAAAAAAAACGAATAAAATGACACCTCACTCGTCGTTACCGCAAAAATGAGCCTATTTTCCTAGCTGATAGACTAAAAATCTACCGGTGTTTTCGTTTGAAAGCAATTTTTTTAAATATTTCTGTTGTAAAATATCTTTGTTTCCCTCGTTTATTGAACTAACAATATCTTTTAAACTTCGAATTCTAATTCCCGATAAATCCAAACACAAATTTTTCTTCTTAAATTCTAATTTCTTATGATAATTGCCCATATCATTATATCCTCTATTGAATTCGTGCAAAAAATACTGTTGCATTTTATACATTGCCAATATTAATGCATCTACTTTAAGTTCTTTCCAATCTGTTTGTTGTTTTATCATTTTATTCATACTCTCACTAATACGAGTATTATTGGTTGCATAGCAATCTTGAAAAGCAGGAAATTTATTAGTAGCGCCTTTATATACGTAATTTTTCATATCAGAAATTATATTTGTTTCCATGTATTTCAAAAATCGTTCAGACCAGTGTACTTTACAAGTTTCAAATAATTCTTGAAATTCTTGTTCATTCTCGCACTCCAACAAATCATGTACATTTTCTCGAATTGCTGGCCAGTCTTTTTTCCCTTTGTTTTTTATTAACCAGTGTTTTATGTCTGCTTGAATATGATTTCTGCACAAAACTAAATTATTTTCTGCCCCAGGCAAACATGACAAAATCGCGTCCACAATTCCTTCTTCACGATCAGATACGATTGGATTCGATTTTAAATTTTTATTTAGTTTCAATTCTGGTAAAGCGTGATATTTAAAAAATATCTCATGATGGGCTTTAAATTTTCTTTCATGCAGCATAAATAACACTGGAAATATAGGATCCTTTTCTAACTCTACATTGCGTACCGTTAATACGGACAAATAAAAGTCACCTAATTTAAAGGTGGTGTCGTAATTAATACTTTGTTTAACATTTTTATTTTTCCTTGAGTATTTTAAAACTCGTTTCGCTAAATACACAGCTTGTGGATCTCCAAAAACAATAAGTAGATTCGGATAAATTTCAATTCGCTTTATGTAATCATTTAATTGTTTGGCTAATTCACATAAGCTGTATATTTCGTCATTTGATATTTGCATGTCTCGGTTTGCAATCTCCTTTACGTTTTTAATTTGAGTAATATCACGAGGTGCAGCAGTGTTTTCTACTTCTTCAAAAATGGGATTTGGGTTCGGTAGATTGTCTACATTTTTCTGTACGCAACCTTGTACATCTTCATACAATTTTTTTGGAGTAATTTGTTGTTCATTTTTTTCTTTTAATAAAGACAGAGTACTTGGTAAAGTTCGTACGAATCTACGATTATTTTTTGAATTTCCATGCGGAAATGGTTTAGCAACGCTGTTGTCACCAATGTAATGCACAACAACAGCAAACACATTGTCATGTAGAGGTTTTAATGGAATGTACACATGTCTAGAAAATTTTGTGCTATAGTTATTTTTCCCACTGTTCGTTTGAATACCATAATACATTTTGTACATATTGTACTTTCCAAGCTTCTTAGAAGCATAAAATCGCCATCTGTACTGATCAGCTACGTAATCTTTACGATGCTTTTCATCAAATTTGTACACAAAAAGAGATCCAGTTTTCGGCAATTTTGGTGGAATTTGCCATATTTCTCCATTATATGTACCTTGCTGAACTTCATTGAGGATGGTACTTATTAATTTATTATTTATTTCCATCGTACATTCAAATTTAACTAAAAATAATTTAATTTGAAAATTTATCAAATACCTACTCAGTTTATAATTATCTACCTTGTAATTTATTTATTTATGTTTATATTTATCCCATAAAAGTATGTACAGGAGTATAACAACACAACAACTTAAAATATTACTATAATATTACACCCAATAGCTGAGCCAGTCTGCCTGTCTGGTGTCTGCTACATAAAGTAGAAAATATTTCTGAAGAATTCGTAAAACTAGGTGACCACTTGCGACAAAATAATAAGCTTAAGGAACAAATTTGTTGTCTTTTGAATTAGTATTGTCGTATTTTCTTTTTCTATGAAAATAAAATATATCTGTTTCTCGTAGCTATCTGTCTGTGGGACATTAAATGCGCATTGCGCATGCTTACAATATATTTTAGAAATAATTTTACATTGTTGCGTAATTGCTTTCAAACGAAAACACCGGTAGATTTTTAGTCTATCAGCTAGGAAAATAGGCTCATTTTTGCGGTAACGACGAGTGAGGTGTCATTTTATTCGTTTTTTTTTGCGTAGATTACGAAAATCGCAACGACGAAATCGAATTTGGTAGCTTTCACAAGAAAAAGGTAAAGAAATGCTTTTTTATTTTGGTGATTTTTAACTTTAACTTGTAATTTCTTGTGAACTACTGAAGATATTTTATTCAAATTTTATACACAAGTAGTATTAGGTATATAGTACGTCACTGTTTTATCAAAAATTATATATTGTTTATAACAAATGAGAAAATAATATAAATGTTATTAAAAGTAAATTTCGCGTAGTGAAAAATGTAGCCTGCTACTAAATCTCGCCCTGTTCGGAATTTTGTTATACATAGTGTGGAGGAAGGTTCAAAATTATTTTTAGTGAAGAAATCAATATAATTGGTTGACTAGATTACGAGTTATGAATTTTATAGTGTAAGAAAGAAAAACGCACGGACCGTTGAGCCAGGCGCGTAGCACGTCGTGTTCGTAGTTCGCTGTGTAGAGCTAAAAAAAATTCAATTTTCTCTGGAAGAAAATCTTTAAAAAAAATTAAAATAATCTATCTTATAGAGAATTGCTTGCAGATTTTAATAAAATAAACCGGATATCAAAATTTTAATTTTTTAACATTTTTGATAAAACAGTGACGTACTACATACCTAATACTACTTGTGTATAAAATTTGAATAAAATATGTTCAGTAGTTCACAAGAAATTACAAGTTAAAGTTAAAAAATCACCAAAATAAAAAAGCATTTTTTTACCTTTTTTGCAAAACACTATATGAAAGCTACCAAATTCGATTTCCTCGTTGCGATTTTCGTAATCTACGCAAAAAACGAATAAAATGACATCTCATTCGTCTTTACCGCAAAAATGAGCCTATTTGCCGAAAATAGGGGGTCTAGCTGATAGACTATTTTGAACAACGTATGAGCTAGGGTTGTCAACGGTTATCGGTTAACCGGTTCAGTCTGTGAACTGTTATTGGTTAATCGGATCGGTCGGTTTTTAACAAAAAGAAAACCGGTAAACCGCGGTTTTTCAGTTATTCGCGTGAACTTTGCTTACTTCTTTAAAAATGAAATTGGATATTTCGTGTGAATAACTCTAATTGCCTAAAATTTTGAAAGAAAATTTCATTCGTGAAAAAAAACAATTTCGTCGAAAATCTTCCGACTTATGAGTCAAAAAACCACAAAATGCACTTTTTTCAAACGCCCATAACTTTGTGCCAAATCGTCGTAGGAATTTCGTTATTTGAGTCCTGCACAGGTAATTGAACAAATTTCAATGCCTTTTCTGTGAATCGAGTCGACAAATTTTTTCGATACACATGGCCAAAGTTGGACGTGTTTTTGCCCAAAAGCGTGTTTTTTTTGTTCGGCTTTTGAAGGGTACGAAAAGAGATCATACTAATCTGAGTTTACCCACTTAAAGTAGAGCCACTACGGGTTTTTTCCTCGAAAAATAGTCTAATTTGGTTGAAAAGTGGCTGAGTTATGTGCGAAAAATCAAAAAAAATTTAAAAAAATCCATAACTTTGTGCCAAATCATCGTAGGAACTTTGTTCTTTGAGTCTTGCACAGGGAATTGAAATAGTATATTGTACAACAAGAGTGGATGTGATGCCTATATCGCACGAGAACGAGTTTGCAGTCACGACCCCACAGGGGGAGTGTCTGCAAACGTTCGCGTGCGATATAGGCAATCCACTCGAGTTGTACAGCCTATTTTTTCTACGAAATACGGTTTTTGCAATAAAATGTACTCAATCTGATGTCAAAAATTATTTAAAAGTAGGGTTACATCAATTATTTTGTGACATATGACATTTAAATAATTGTTGCCAACGTAAAATCTCTAAAGTTTATTTGCTTTTTACCTTCCGCTTACCTGTAAAGGAAGGTATTGGAATCATGCAAAAAATCGGGTGGTGAATTTTTAGTGGATGAGCACGAATTAGGGTCCTTACAACACATTTTTGATAGTTTCACGATGATGTCTGTGTGTATGTGTGTGTGTGTGTGTGTGGTCAAGGGTTGTTAGTCGCATAACTCAAATACGAATTACCCGAAAATTTTGATATTTGGTATTTAACATTTGTATATAAATTGGAAGAGCTCCCTAGATTTTGGTACAAATATCTTCATCGGAAGTGATATTTTTTGAAGATTGAAAAGGTTAATTGTCAAAATTGTATATAAATTTGGAAAAATATAGTATTTATTTGTAATGAGAATAAGAGGAAAAGTTATTTGCAACTTACGTTATAAAAAAATTGTCTTTATCTGGTAGCATTAAAGAACTGCAGTAAAATTTAAAAAATAAATTTATCAAATAAAATGTTGATATCTTGTAATCCATGATCGGTTGATTTTTGTTTCTGCGTAAAAAATATTGACAGGTGAGACGGGTGACAAGTTGGCATACTAGCGCTATATAAGTCCTAAGTAAGATATTAAATAATGTAGTAATTGAACGGAGGATGGCTTCAATACAGCAGAGTTTTCCTGTGAATGAATCTTTTTATTCAGGTGATGCAAATTTCTGTGTTTGAATATTTGAGATTTTTATTTGTATATTTTAAATGGGCACCGGATTGCACGTATACATTTCTGTTTAAAATCTAGATATGGCGGAAGGTTTTGTGATGGCCACGTCAGATTTTTTAGCAATAAAATAATGCTTTTAAACATAATTAATTATTAAATAACAGTTGATTTAATGTTTTTAGTAATTATTTGTCATAATAAAAACATAATTTGCACGCATTGACAATTTTTTGACGTATTTGACTTTGAATTTCATATCCACACCTGGTGTGGATATGACATCCCTATTCACACATATGATAGTATGAAGGTATGTTGCCAATATCCAGTAGGGAGTAGAAAAAAATTTTAGTGCCCTTTTGGTGGATCAACTCAAAAAAATCTGCTGTGGCCACCACACGACCTCTCGCCTAACTCTGCTTATTCTACTAATCTAATAAATAGTTTTACTTACATTTTAATAGTTTCATGTTTATGTAATATGTAAACGATAATGTAAACCAAGATCCAAGCAAAAGATGTCAACTGTGCTGTCACTGTCATAATCATTCAAATTTTATGTAGAAACAAATTTCATATCATGGACAACAAGATACTGGAATTTCAAAAAAATAGAATATTAATTGTACTTTATTTTATTGTTAAATACTACCAGATTCATAAAATTGTATTTATAATTATCTGTACCCATAGATAATTATATTTTCTTTTATTTTTAATTGCAAAAATTGTCATAAATAAATAATGTACCAATATATTTAAGGAAAACTTTATCAAGTTTCAAAAAGTACTACTTCCGGTTTGCGGATTTCTACCAAAATGTTATCCGTTCTTAAGATACTTATTAAAACCTTAAATATGAAATTTGGTTATTAAAGGTTTGATACTTTTTCAGTTATCGTGGACGAAAAATCGTCACATACGTCCATACGCACACACACCGGTGGCGGTGCGTGACTCTTAAGTTAGGTGAGGCTAAAAAAAAATGCACCGCAGGCGATTTTTTTTTTTGGTTCAAGGTCAAATGCTTTAAACGTCTTTAAATACTTTGTATCATAATTTCAGTGAAACGTTCTACAATCAATTTTTACGCATAAAATCAATAAAACAATAGAACTTTATTTCATTACTTAAATAAATAATTTTTTTGTGAGTCAATCGTAAAAACAGCAGATAATATTTTTTAAATTTTGTTTTCTCTAACGCACAAGAGTATATTTAGTACTTCCACAAAAAGTACATACATATTTAAATAAAGTAGGTAACAGAATAGAAAAAACATTCAACAATACGCGACTAGCGTTCTGCAGCTCTCGGTAAAACAACATTCAAGCGTGAGGCGAACAAATTTTATCTGTTCTTGATTATTATATGATTCTTATTCTGTCCATATATTAAATATTTATAATAAATATTTAATTAATATAATTTTATTTATTTGTTCATAATATAGAAATGTTGAATAGTAGTTGAATGATGTCATTGTTTATTATTTAAATATTGATAAAACTATTACAAGTTCTATTTGTTAGATTTTACATTTATTCTTATTGGTTATTCATAATTTTTATTAGAAACTATTAGTTTCAAAACATAACTAATTATAAAATAGCATTCACAACAATAAATAAGACAAGCAATCAACAACAAAGTAAAAATAAACTTTGTTTCTTCACGTGTATTTAGCTGTGTGCGCTAGGCTATGCGAGGCTGTGCGCTGTGTATGTGTGTGCGGTGTGCCTTGCGCGAAGACAGACGATATTTCCCTAGCCTCTCTCAAGGCCTCTCCACCGCATGAACATACGAGAATACACACACGTCGCTCGGTCGCACTGACGATGAATGAAACCAACCGTTGCAGCAGCAGCCTCACTGTACACATTATTTATAATTCGCGCGAAAATAACACTATTTAAATACTTTTTTTGCATTATTGTGCAACAATAATTATTTTTAAATATATATGTAGTCGATTTATAATAAAAAATAAATTAGATAAATAAAATTATAATAAAAATAAAAAATTTAAAATTACGATTTTACGCGATGAGGCTCAGCCTCACCTGCCTCATCTGACGCACCGCCACTGCGTAGTCGGCATATTAACTGGTATCAAGAAAAAATGCGTGTAAAGCTAGCAGCGCAAACGTTTAGCCGAAGTGTTGCTGATTCCTTCCAGTATGTCAACCAGGATTTACATTTGAAGAATTTTGAAAACTGTGAAGAAACTGCCAAATTTTGTCTTCTTATCAATGACATTTTTGACATTCTTAATAGCCGAAATTATTTCTGTAAATATATGTACAAAAAACCATTGGATGTACGAACATGCGAGTTCATTTTTAAAAAAATTGATGAATTTACAGAATACGTAAATAAATTGAAGATCGGTAGTGTTCCAGTGTTAGAAGGAAGAAGAAAAACTGGATTTGTAGGTTTTCTTATTACTTTAAATAGTATGAAAAATATATTTTACAATTACATAGCCTGCGAAAATCCAGAACTAAGTTTTCTATTAATGTATAAATTCAGCCAAGACCACCTCGAAATATTTTTCAGCGCTATGAGAAGTAAGGGAGGTGTAAATAATAACCCAAACGCTATACAATTTGAATCTAGTTACAAAAGATTATTAAGTCATGCTACTGTAAAGGAATCAGCGTATGGTAATTGCATGGCACTGGATAGCACATCCATTTTATATGTCAGTAGTTCTAGTACAATATCAAGAACCCAAATGGGAGATAATTTATTGGAATCGGAAGAATTTAATACAATTGTTCTAGAAACAAATCGTGATTATACGCCATCAGAAGCATGGCATTTGACAACATTTGTCATAAAACGGCTCATGAAAGGTTTAGCATGTAACGCCTGTGCTGAACTTTTACTTGTAAAGGAACCATTGTCGGCTCTACAGAAGAGAAAGGCGTATGGAAAACTTACAAATGCTTCAGAATTTGTTATTTCTATATGTAAAACTGGAGAAAAAAGTTATAGGCTGATGGAAGAAACATCCACTATACGACAAAAATATATCATTGAAAAGCTTACTATACAAGTTTTAAAGAATTTGCCTAATTTCATAATGAAAAATTTCGACCTAAACCATATGTTAGATGATGAAGTGACAAATAATCATTTTATTCAGTTAACGAAAGCCATTTTAAAACAATATTTTAATCTTCGAATGGTGGATTCGAAATACAACGAAAAAAACTTCTGAGGTAAAAGAAAGGATTAGACACAAATACACAAAAATGGTTCATTTCAAGAATCAGTAGACCTAGAAAACAAAAATTAATTGGAAATAAAGAAATATCCAGGAATTACGTATTTTTTATTTTTCGTTCTTATGCATGGTGTTCGATCCAATGATATTATGATAATAATTATAATAGATCATTTATTCGATCTTAGTTACCAGCTAAATTCCACTATAATTTCTGTCATTGATATTATTGCCGTTGAGTGGTTGTTATCCGTTAAATAAAATAAATAATTGTTTAATTTTTTACCTATTAATTTATAAATAATAAACAATATACCTAATGAACTTACAATCCTAAGTTTTTCAATTAATCAATAGAAAACTGTCATTTTTAACAATTTCACATAATTTCACCATTAAATTGAATAATTAGGGAGCGATAAGCTTCAGGAATTCGTGTTTTATATTGCTACTAATTTATTTATTTCAAAATAAATTAGTAACAATATAAAACACATGGATTCCTGAAGTCGATCGCTCCCTAATAAATAAATATTGTTGTTACCCAAAATTCACTATTGCATATTAAAATGAATAGGTAGGTATCGTTGATATGCAATTATTATTTTATTTATTATATATTTTCACAAAAATGCTTATTATAATTTAAACTACAAATAATATTTAATACAAAGTTTCAGCTTCATAGAATATTATTTGAAAAATGTTTGTATTCAAATATTGCACCTCTTTTACGCAACCCGCAATACAAGTTATATGGGCACTATCTCCTGTCCCCGCACCGCAGATGTTGGCTTCAAAACAAAGCGCCCTCATTATTTGTCTATAAATGTATGGTCGAAGCATACATATAAAACGCCTTATATTTGTAATGTTACGCCAGAAGCCACAAATTTAACTATGAATACACAAGATCAACAATGGTGAGCATTTTATTCGTACCCTATATTTTGTTTTATTAGTACATTATTTATTCTATAAATATTGCACGTTGTCTTTATTTATTCTATAAAGTTTACACAACTCTTACAATTATCTTATATCACGTTTGTCGTCTACCATGTTGTATCAACGTTCGTCTTACTTGTAGTTCTTCTTATTAGTTTTCTTAAATCGTGCGTTCAGACAATACAGAGAGTACGTTCAAACAACATCCCCTTTCTTAAGCTTAGGTTACAAGAATAAAAATAAATACTATTATTTCATTTTCTTACAACTAACAACAAAACAATTATTTTTGTACATAGTCATTTAACCAGACTGGTGGTTTTCGCACCCTGGTCGGTCGTGAATCTTCAACCACATCTTTAGCTGACGAGAGAGAGTTTTCTACTACATTAGGATGATTATCAACAATCGGACGAGTATCTGATATCACAGAGTCTGCTTCCGGGCTTTGTTCAGAAATCTCTTCAGAGTCAGACATTGAATGTTCCATATTAACTACTGGAAATTGTTTTTGTTGAGGATCAGACAGTGAAGGATTAAAATAAGGTGCAGGGATTAAATGCCACCTATTTCGTCTGTACATACCGCTATTTGTTTCTACAATATATGATCGCGGATTATTATCTTTACAATATATTTTACCGTATTGACGCAAATCAATGATCCATACGCCATCCCCCGTTTTAAATTCTATAAGGTCTTTAGACGCATGTCTCTTATTATAGTTTTCAGCTTGTTTTTCTTTATGCTGTGTTTCTAATTTTATTATTTTGTTAAGTTCTTTTTCTGAAATACGGAATTTCAAATTTTCGGGTAACTGTGGAAGTAAACTTTTCAATCTACGTCCCATCATAAGTTCAGCTGGAGTAAATCCGTTCGTTAGTGGGGTTGTTCTATAACTTAACAACGCTAAATTCAAATCCGAATTCGTATTCTTTTTAATAATATTTTTCGCGATTTTAACCGCTGCTTCTATAGCTCCATTCGATTGGCTGTATAGGGTGAACTTGTGACATGTTTGAAATTATATTCTCTGCTAAATTGCTTGAATTTAGATTGAAATTGCGGACCATTGTCCGAACGTAGTTCATCGCAAATTCCGTAGCGAGCAAAGGTTTCTTTAAGTTTAGTAATGATTGTATCTTCATTCATGTATTTTAATGGGAAAATCTCAAAATATCTAGAGAAATAATCTGTAAATATAAGGTACCATTTATCGCATTTAAATAAGTCAACTGCGACTTTTTCCATAGGTCGAGATGGAAAATCTTCTTTCATGAATGTTTCTTTAGGATTTATTCGTTCCTCTATACATTCTGGGCATGATTTTATTAAGTTTGCTAATTGAGTACTAAGTCCTAACCACCAAACTGTAATTTGAGCACGTTTTCTACATTTGACTATGCCTTGGTGACCGGAGTGAATAAACTCAATTACTTCTTTTTGCATAATTGCGGGAATTACTATTCGATTGTCTTTCAACAATAGGTCATTATATATTGAAATTTCATTTCGGTACTGATAATATTCACGTAATTCTACGGGTAATTGGTCTCGATTAGGCCAACCTTTAATAGTATATTTCATTAATTGAGTGCAAATTGGATCAATGTTTTGTGCATTTAAAATTTTTTTAAGGTAGTTGTCTTTAATTGGGGTATTTGATACAATGAATTTAACATATGCTTTAGTTTCTTCACATAGTTCGTCATCAATATCCCTTTCTATTACTGGACTTCGAGATAGAGAATCGACTACTACTAGATCCTTCCCCGGTACATATATAACCGTGTAATCATAACGCATGAGTCTGATTCTAAATCGTTGAAGACGAGGAGTGAGACAATCTAAGCTTTTTGTTTGTAAAATTTGTAATAATGGTTTATGATCTGTCTCAAGAGTGACATGTAACCCCATTATATATTCCGAGAATTTTTCTGCTGCCCACGTCAGCGCAAGAGCTTCGCGTTCTATCTGAGCGTAACCACGTTCTGTAGTAGTTAAAGTTCTAGATAGATAGGCAACGATTTCGCGTTTACCGTTTGGGTCTTCTTGGAACAGACAAGATCCTATGCCATAGCTCGAGGCATCCGAACTAATGGTGATTTTCTTTGAGGGATCGTAATACGCGAGTAGAGGTGTACCAATGAGACACTGTTTGATTTTATTAAATGATTGTTCTTGCAAGGACGTCCATAAATATGGAGTGTCACTTTTCAACAAGGAGTTTAAAGGTTCTAAAATTTGAGAGCGGTTGTGTACAAATTTCCCAACGAAATTTATCATTCCGAGGAATCTTAAGAGTTCTGTTTTATTTTCTGGGCGGGAAAAATTTCTAATAGCTTTAACTCGGGATTCATGTATAGAAATTCCTTCATCTAATAAGATGTGTCCAAGATATGATATTTTGTTTACACAAAATAAACATTTTGAGTCGTTAAGAGTGATACCTTCAGAGTTTAATTTTGAAAGTACGAGTCTGAGTATTTCATCATGTTTTTGTCTATTTTCCGCAAAAATGAGTATATCATCAACGTGAAAAACTATATTTTGAATACCTGAAAGAATTTTGTGAAATTTACTGACAAAATATTCTGGAGCGCAAGAGATTCCAAATGGTAATCTTTTGAAAATAAACCTTCCAAATGGACAAATGAAACAGGTTAGAGGTAGACTATCTTTTTCTAGTTTTATGTGATAAAAGCCTTTTTGAACGTCTAATTTCGAAAAGTACTTAGCTCCTTTAATACGCGCGAGAGTAGTTTCGACTTTAGAAATAGGAAAATAGGGTCTGAGTACCGCTTTGTTAAGCTGAGTGTAGTCAACGCACAGCCGGATCTCATCTGCATTTGGTACGACTACTATAGGAGCTACCCATTCTGTTACTTCATCAATAGGTTCTATGATGTCTAATTTTAGTAAGCGATTTATTTCTGCTTCTAATTTTGGAAGTAGAGGTATAGGGACAAGTCTTGGAGTGCATTGTGCAAATGGAACAACATTTTCTTTTAACTTTATGCTGACTTCGCCTTTGAATTCGCCAAAACCCCGAAACAAACCCGGAAATTCAGATTTAACGTCAATTTTGTTAACTGTACGAGTGTTCTCAAAATTCACACTTTCTGATAGTTTAACTAATCCAAATTGTTGTATAGTATTTCGAGATAATATTGCGGATGCAAGATTATTTACTATAAAAATTTCCGTTCGATGTTTCTCTCCCTCATGCTCAAGAGTGACTGATAGAGTTCCACTTACCTCCAGAGTTTTGCCGTCCGGACCATTTATAGTTTTTCTTGGTGCCTGGATTTTAGCAAATAAATGTGAAGGTATGTAATTTCTTGGCATACAATCGACATCGGCTCCCGTGTCAAGAATGAAAGTTATCTTTTGTTTAAATTCTACCACCAGTATGGCTACTTGCCATGAGATTGACTTAAGTTGACTTGATATTTGCCCTAAAACAAAATCATTATTATTTGTACTTTTACAATCATTATTTTCAGTGATGTTCTGAATAGTATTTCTATTTGACTTTTTACACATTTTTATGAAATGTCCCTTTATGTTACAACCGTGACAAATTAAATTACGAGCTGGACACTCGTTGCGAGGATGAGCTTTGTTGCCGCAGTACGAACAGGAATTCGTATTGCCCCCTTTGTTGGACTGAGGTTTCGAGTTGTTCGAGTTAGAGTTCTGAGTGAATACTTTCCTATTTCCCTCCTGCTTCTGCTGCTGTTGATGTCGCTTGACCATCTGCACCGTCTCGGGTTGTCGGATGATTCGATTCTGTCTTTGTTGAATTTCAGCCTGACGAGCTGTATCAGTAGCATCTTTGAGTGTCAGATTTGCTTTGAGTTGCATGGATTCTGAGGTTTTACTGTCTGACATGCCAACCACAATTCGATCACGTATTAGTTCTTCTTTGAGTGCCCCAAATTCACAGCTTTCGGCAAGAGTATGGAGATCCGTAATGAAATTGTCAATGGACTCTCCCGGTTTCTGCATTCTAGAGTTAAACTTGAAACGTTCGAAGATTACGTTTTTCTGAGGTCGAAAGTACGAATCAAACTGAGTGAGTGTTTGAGTGAGAGTTGTCATACTTCCTGGAAACTGTTTGAGAATCTCCTCTGCTTTCTCTCCCATGAGATATATGAGTATGTCTATTTTACTTGTTTCCAAATTATGTGACATACCTGAGATGGATACATATCTTTCGAAACGCCTTTTCCATTGTGACCACGTTTCCGGCTTGGAAAAATTAAATCGCTCTGGCGGTGATACATTTAGTGGTGTTGTTACTGGAACTGCTGCTGGAGTTTCTGGATGAGACATTTTTTGTTCCTTCCTTGACCACGTGTTTCTTAGTAATACAATACACTTTTCTTTTTTTTTTGAGTTAGGTTTGAGTTTTCTTTTTCTCTTAGTGTTTTACCGCTGCCACCATGTTTTATTAGTACATTATTTATTCTATAAATATTGCACGTTGTCTTTATTTATTCTATAAAGTTTACACAACTCTTACAATTATCTTATATCACGTTTGTCGTCTACCATGTTGTATCAACGTTCGTCTTACTTGTAGTTCTTCTTATTAGTTTTCTTAAATCGTGCGTTCAGACAATACAGAGAGTAATACAGAGAGTACGTTCACACAACATATTTCTTCGCCTTTTCTTATTTTTTTCTAGCTTACAAATAATAATAATAAAGAAACCAAATGCTACCGTCAAATCGGAATCCATTATTGACATTCACTACGAATGCTCCAAGCATGTTGGAAAACCAATAATTCGGCGAATCTGCCGAATGCAACGAGCTTTTGTTCAGACTATTCTGCTCTGCGCGTTCAGTTTGTTCTGTTCGTTCGGACTAAAATGTTCAAGTGTGGACCCAGCAACTTCTTGTAAAATTAGTGTTAAAAGCGCATTGTCTGAAATACAGTTTTTCTTAATAATTATAGAGAATACCAGCATAATCTATAAGATACTAACCATGTCTGGGTTGCTCTTGTATTTGAACTATTGGTATATCTCGTATGTCTATGTTTGTTGCTGGTAGAGGATTTGCATGTGTAGGTGACTTGACTGGTGCGAGGACTGGTGTAACATCACTCATTTCATCTACACGTGATGATTTTAAATTGACTGATGATACTTTAGGAATATTAGTTAGTCCTTCGGAGCTGCTTGTTTATACAAAAATAAAAATTCATATTTGTAATAGAAAATGAAAATAGACAAAACCATTTCACCTGATAAATTAAGGCTTCTGTCAAGATCATTCGTATCCAGGAATTCTGAAAATAAGAAAAAGTTTATGGAACTATATTATTAAACATTATATCATTTTACGCACTTTTTATAATTTTATTTGAAGTGCGTCTTGATACAGGTTTGTTAATTTTAAAATATTTTGCCATATTGCGTTTTTGATTATTTTGTAGGTCATCATCGTCAGTATCTAAAATAAATTAATGTAAAATAGTAATGGAATAATACATATTTTTAGGCGTTATACCAGTTGAACTATCAGCGGATTTTATTGGGTAGCTTCGTTTACCACGGCCTAAAGAAGGCATGGAACATTCAGTATCTGTAGATGTATACATTAATTTTTTTTCTTTGTTTAATGCATCCTCATAAGAATCTAAAACAGTAGCATAATAATCAAAATATTCACACACGATAGAAATATGTATCTAACTTACCAAATTTTTTCTTAACAATAATTTCATATTGTTCCCAATCCGGTTGAGGTTGAATACAGTTTTTAATTGAATATCTTGCTTTGTTTTTTGGCCATGCACACATTTTGTCCTCATTGGATAGCCAGCAGCACGGCACTGTTGAGTATACGTTGTTACCCTCTGAATCTGTTTTAAACTTAACTACGGCGTATTTCTAAAATGAAATAAAATATATCACAATTTTATTTTTAAATATTGAAAACTGTTGGAAATATTCATATTTAATAAAATTAATGAAGCAAGGAAAAAATTATATAATTATTGTTTTGTATTGGAAACTTGAAGCATTTAGATTTTAACATATTAATTTCAAATGTTTCACATTCAACAGACAAATCAGAAACCTCACAAACATTAAATAGTTGAGAAGAACACGGCAACTCGTAAAAAGGTTTTACAGTTTGAAATACTTTTCCAACCAATTTAATTTTCTCATTTACTGTAAATATTGCTTCGATAACAATAAAGCTGCCATTTTGAAGCATGCAACAAGAGTTACGTTCTGAACTAGTTATCATAAATTTTTCCAGAATTAATTTTTTATAAAAACATTTTATATTGTTGCTCTCATTTTCCAAATACTGTTCTAATCGCGGGTATTTATAAGCGATTTTCTTCTGAACATATAACCGTTCCTCAGATATCCTATTTGATAATTGTTGCAGAGGAAATCTAGAGTTCTTCAATTTTAGTTTGATTTTATGCATGTAAGCTTCATAGTGAAATGCACTAAAATTATCTAATGAACCATATCTTTTGACATCACTAGATAAATGAAGCAAATTATGCACGTTATATGTTATACCACCATCACCATATATTATTTTATAATTTTGTACAAAAAACTGCAATAGATTGTCAGCATAATCACAATAATTTGTACAAAATTCTGGTGAGCATAATATCCGAATTGCAACATGCAAGCACAAAAAATGTTGAAATTTCTTCTTGGGTAAATAATTTCTTAGTACAATAGGGCCTTAAAGAGAAAGAAGAAGAAAATATTATGAAAAACAAGATAATATTAAATTGTATTTCAAACCAGTATATAGAAGAAATTGTCTAAATTCTGTTGCTTTCCAGTATTCAAATTCGTTTAAAGAGCGAGGGTGTCGCGCAAATTCTGCGGGCCAATATTGCTTCATACGGTTGAGTAAAGTGTTAACGCCGTGAATACTATCGTTATTCATTCGTATGTTCAATTTTCCCCTGACCCAAAATCGAATTAACCTTTTCATAATCCCTAAGCAGACAAGATGCATATAATCTAATGGAACTTGCAATACCATATCAATATTTTCAATAGTTTCCAATGGTGACATTTCGCGATGATGATCTGGATGCAATCTTGTTCTGAAACTATCGTTAGTTCTGAGCAGTGAATTATTTTCCTGGAATGTTACTTTGCCCTCTAAGTAAGTTCCTTCCTGAATACAATTTGGACAACCAAAATAAGCATTGTGGCTTTTAATGCCCAAAATGAAAGATTTTGCAGGGGCGTCACAAATGAAATTATTTAATTTAATAATATAATTTTTAGAGTTTATAAGTAATCCACTATTCAATAATTGGTTACATTCTTCAATAAATAAATGTAAATATTCTTGGATTTTTTCAGGCTTCTTGAAGCCATGATATATACCCATAATAAACGGAGAAGTATTAAGTTCTGTTATAGGTGCGTTCGGCAAATCAAAACAGTGCACACATTTTTAATAATTTACTCAATGTGCGTTCGGATATTATTTCCTGTGTGCACTGTTTAGTTCCTGAGGCGTTCGATAAATGTCGTGCAGTGCACGTTGTGCATGCACAGTTCACCCGCTCGTTGCCTGTTGAGTTTGCTGTTATTGGCGCGTAAACTAAATAAAGTAAGGTTAGGCAGGCCGGTTAGACGTCAAGAACATCAACTCATCAAGATTGACAAATTTGGAAATAAATAATGGAAGTTGGAAGTTTAGTGTTTGTTTGCAATATTTGCAATGTCACCAGTAATTCGCCCCAAGAAATACAAGATCATGTAACAACAAATCATTCTTTTAAATGTAAGTTGTATTTATTTATGTGCAAGGGTTATTTTAAAATTAATTTATTTTATTTTTAGCCAGTTATGCCGCAATTAATGCTATTAGCTCCTACACTGTATGCGATCAAGTAGTAGAAACTGACTGTGAAGAGAATGAAGAGAATCACAATGATCAAAATAAGGATGCCGCAGAAAAACTGTGGACAACGGAATTAATTCTATTTCTTATTGATTCCATTAAAAAATATGAAAACAATTTTGAAACCAGCATAAAAAAACATATTTGGGAAAAAATTTCTAAACTATGTAGTGAATTTTCAAAAAAAAACATAACAAGCGTGCAATGCGACAATAAATGGAGGAGTTTGAAGAGGACGTATAAAACTGTATTATTGCATAATAAGACATCTGGCAAAGATCGCCGCCGTTGGGAGTTTTTCAATGTAATTCATGAATTTATGCACAAAAAGCCCGAAATTAATCCAGTGGCGACGTGCAGTAGTAATCAGGGAATGATTAATGTTTCTAAAGAACCATGTTCAAAAAATGAAAAGCCATGTTCATCACATTCATCAGAATTAAATAACATGGAGAGTGTTACATCCTCGTTTAGCAGAAAACGGAAACAAAGGCAATCTGCAATGGAAGAGCGCCATCGAGAGAAAATGGCTCGGCAAGATAGATTTAATGACTTGATGGAAAAATTAGTTAATAAGTTGCCAGACGCAAATAATTAAATAATAATATAACTTCGGAGTTCTTTTGTTAAGTTTCATATGAATGAATACATATTTTTTTACTTTTCTAGTTCTAGACTCTTATATGAATAAGGAATTATTCTATTAAATAATTTATTTTTTGTTAATTATTTAAGTACATATGATCTCAAGAATTGATATTTAATTGTACAAGTTTGTGAATAAAAATATAAATTAAACATGTTCTTTTTATTTTTTTAGTTATTAATTAATATTACATTACTGCAATATAAATTCATAACATTTTAACCTATCATCTAAATGTGATCCTCGATGTGATCACAGAAGAGCATATTATTTATTATTAGCCCTTATGTTTATCTATTCAAAATTAATGGTAACGAATTTACAATATTGTTCCTTTTGGTTCTAGCATTCCTACACTCAACTTCATTTTCAATATCTATGCAATTATTAGGACAAATAGCTGCTTCTTCTCGGACTTCTGCTTCTAAATCTATATTAGTTTCAAGAAAATCTTCATTTAATAAGCAAATATTATGTAATATGCATGCGGAAACTATAAGCAATGTAATTAAATCCAATCTGACTGTTTCTAATAATTTTAATCTACGAAATCTTCCCTTTAATAATCCGAAAGCAGTTTCAATAATGGCTCTAGTTTTACTTAAAATTAAATTAAAATTTTTCTGACGATCGGATAAGTTTCCATAATTTTTAAAACCAACCATAAGTTTCTCATTTAAAGTATAAGCCAGATCTCCGATTAAATGGCTATCATTGGGAAATGATATTTGATTATTTGTAATTCTTTGATACAAATCCGATCTTTTATATAATGTTAAATCGTGAATAGATCCTGCTTCGCCAGCATATACGTCTGTGAATAACATCTTATCATCGCACACTCCTTGTAAAAGAACGGAATGATAACTTTTCCTATTTATATAGGAGTTATGATATTCTTTTGGTGCTACTATTCGAATGTGTGATCCGTCTATGGCTCCAACAACACCTTAAAAATTTCAGTCATTGTAAATATTGAAATCATAAGAATTTCGATACGCATTACTGAATTCATAATTCACCAGTTATTATTTGTCTGAATAATCATTAATGTTCACTTACCAGGCATGTGGGTTCGCATTTCAAAATTTCTTATTATTTCTTCCGCTTTTTTTCTAGAAGGCCAAGCAATAAATTTAAATTGTTTGTTGACTTTCAATAGTAAATCACATGTTCTGTATAAAGCGCTCCAACATGTAGATTTGCTGATTCCAAATCTATCTGCTACAGATCTGAAATAGTAAAAAATTAAGAAAAATGTTGAACATTTTGGCAAATAATTATTTACCGAAAGCTTTCAATATTTCCAAGACACCATAATAATATCATAATTTCCTTCTCAAGAGAAAGTGATGGTCGCCCCTTTCGAGGGGTATCTCTGTTTTGTACAGTATACATTAATCTTAAAAGATTTTCTAAAGTATTCGGTGTCATTCGAAAATGCATTTGGAACTGCCTGTCATTCATATTGGGTACTGTTTCTTCGGCATAATTATCAACTTTTTCCAAAACAACAGTTTCTTCATCATCTGAATCCGATTCACGGAAAAATAACTCATGAGCCATTGAAACAATATTTGGAATAATATGATTTTCCATTTCTATAAGTAAAATTAAGATTTGAAAGTACTAGTTTTATACGCAATAAAATACATCTTTTACTTACCAAAATATTCCAAATGTAAAATGTGTTCTGTTTGATTATCACTCAAATATGAACTAAAGAAGTTATGTCAACTGTCAGTGTAACTGTCGTCGTGCACAGGATGTACAGTTCGTTCGTTTATTTACAAAATGCACACTGTACACATCGATCACGTGACTCTACACATGCACAGCACAGACACAGTACGGTGTTGTATTCCCGAACGCACCTTATATTTGATATGCATCCTAAAATTGGCCAAAATTGACTTCCGGAACTTTTCGCAATGGGCAATCCATCAAAATTAAAATTTAATAATAATTCATTTGTACAAATAGTTTCATTTGCAGTACTCAAAGCATATTTAATTCCTTCTTGTAATCCCAAGTGACAATATTGTCCCGGGGTTACAGAAATAATTTTGTATATCCCCGTACTTTTAAGTAAAGTTCTACTATCTCTCGGTAATGAACCATGTCCTTCAGAACGTAATATATGTAATAATTTATTTAAGGCCTGGCCAGAAATATTACATTCAATAGCCCAATTTCTTAATTTAGCATCTAAATTTTCCTGTATAATACTTTTATTCTGGGTTTTATTAACTTCAACAACTTCAGGAGTAAAACTGGTTTGATATGATGGTATACAAGGAAGAAAAGAAAGATTTGTATTTATTTTGTTTGTAATTGAACTATTTTCAATAATTATTTCCGGGTCTATTAATTTCGTTGTATTTGGTTGATTTTGTTTTAAAGGTAAATGGTTCTCTACAGATTTAATCTTCTTGTTAACCTCTACTTTTGCAATTCTTCGCAAGTGCCGCTTAGACATGCATGAAATTTGTTTTCTACGATTCTAAACAGCAAACAAACCAATAAATTTAAGTATTTGTAGCGAAATTTGTAAGTACAAAAATAATTGATGTAATTTGCTTACCTCATTACCACATTCCGAAGAAGCAGGTGCCGGAATATCTTGCGTTCCTCTGCTTGTGCTTGCCATCTATAAAACATATTCATTACAAACTAAATTGTATATCCTTTAAGAAATAATTAGAAACTGTACACAAGTATATTTTAATGCACTTCTAATAAAATATACTAATGATGAAGGTAATTTTAATTTAAGTCTTACTTAAATAAAAATATTGAATCAAACTCATCATGACAATGGGAAGTGCTGAATTCTGCCCAATGTTATTTTTACGTTTGACAATCTTATTACGATTCGATATTTTTCATTTAAAGAAAACTTAACCAGTAAAACTGGTTGTAAGTTATATAACTGGAACGATTTTTCTTAAGTTATCATCATTATTAATATATTATATATTTGTAGGTTATAGTTCAAACTACATTTTCTCAATGTAAAAACTTGAAGTTTGAAGTAAATACTGGCAAATAAATTGTACATACCTTTTAAAACAATAGTTGAGGAGGTAACATTCAATATCCGACATGTCCATTTTTGATGAAAATGAGTTAGACATCAAAATCAATCAAAAACCGTCATCTGCGTCGATTGGTGCAGTCAGATTTTGTCAAAACAGTACTAGTGCAAAGTTATGCGCTTACAAAAATGAGGGGTCCATTCAAAATCAAACACGTTCAAACCAGTTTTTGTACACAAATTGCATCACAAACCGACACGTCCAATAATATTTAGATACTCGTATTCAGAATTCAGTCAAAATTCGATATGTCCAAATCTCAGTTCTTTCACGATTGCTGCTGTTTGCGTAGAGCTGGTGTATTTCTTGTGTAATGAGTGTGGATTTTAAGGATGTTTATTGAATAAGAAGCGAAATGGATGCCACAGTTTCTGAAATTAACGTGAGTTCCCGCAAAAAGTAAAAAAAACCAGCAAACGTGAAATGTTTAAACTTAAAAAGTAAGGTTATATTTCCTGAGTATTTTCCTCATACTTACAATTTTATACTTATGAAAATAAAAACGTAAACTACTCACTATTGGTAAAACCAGCGAAAAAAGAAAATTTGTTGAAATTGAAGCAATTGAAGCTCAAAAATCATATAAAACCAGCTAAATTGAAGGATGTTAAAGAATTACTAGAAAAACACTATAGCCGACAAGAAGGTGATATTACGATTAAATGGCAGGATCTACCAGAATTAGAGTATTATAGAAAAATACTAGAAGAGGATACAGGAGATAATGTTAATGAAAATGAGACGAAGAGACAAGCGATGAAGAAGATAGGTACAATTGCCTAGAAGACGATTGTGCCCTTCACATTTAAGATAAAACCATCATTATTTTTTATTTCGGTATCTGTAATCATTCCAGAATATTTTATTTAAAGTTTAATAAGAGTATATTATTAATTAAAATTAGTTTTCATTAGTTCAAAAATTCTGCTTCGTTCAAAAGGCTACATGTCCACAACCAAATTCAAACAAAAACCCACATATTTTTTATATTCGCTGTGGACTGTACAATTGATAAGATTTTTGTTTTGAATTTTAACACATTGTTCTAGTGCCCATAAAGTAAAGTCCAGCTTTTGCGAAATTTAAAAATATCTTTTACTTTTTCGTACACAGTTTTTCTCGATTTGTACGAATTGTGAATTTTGGACATGTCGGAATTTGAATGTTACCTCCTCATGTTCCTCAATCATATGAAGCACTTTACACTTTTTGTACCTATCACAGTACAGGTTGTACCTACTTTACGAATTATTGTTTGTCTGCATAAGTTGACTGACAAGTACAATGTACAAGTGATGTATGTACAAACACGACCATAAAGTAAGTAAGTGAAATAGAGACCCAACTTCCAGCAAAAAAATTGGAAGCAAATGCTGCTTGCAGCGCTGCAGTGTTGTATGCCGGAACTATTATTTTCTTGTAGGATTCATATAAGGTTTACGTAAAGGATACAGGTATATAAAAAATAATACGAAAATAAATAAGAAAACATTAATAACATGTATACATATATTTTTGGTAAATTTATATAAAAAATACATTCATTTTTAACAATGGACAAAAAGAAAAATACAAAATAAAACTCTAATAACAATGTAAAATAAAATAAACTCTTTTTAAACTTTATCCTTCCAAGTATTATTCAATTCAGCATAATTTACCCATAATAAACAACGGGCCAAATTATTTGTAGGAAAACGAAAAAAACTCTTGTTTAATGGATCCGGCTTTCCGTTCAAATATAAATATTTATTATTACACATAGGCGCTTTGCAGTAGTATTTTGGTTTTTTATCTTCCATTTTATAAAGAGGAGGTATTAAAGATTTTAAAGCTGATATTTACTACATTAATAACTAGTTAATAAATTTTATTTATCAGTTTCGGGGCAATTTTCACTAATTCGTCGGGTCCGCATTTACTAACCTCAATAAATTTTTGTTGGTTCATGGTTGGGATAACAAGTAGATTACTTGATAAACCAATGGCTTTGTTTAATAATTAGCGGTCCTGGAATGAATAAATAACTATATCTTTTCGCTTATTTACTTTTATTCTCAACTTACTTTCTCATAGCTTTTCAAAACATTAATTTCCATTGCAGTTGAAGAGTTAAACACTATGGTTAAACATGTTAAAGTCCTAGAAAGTAAAAGTTATAAATATTATTCCAAACAATTCTCACTTCATAGCAAATTTTAGTTTACTTACAGTTCGATTACTGCAAGATTCTTCTCATAAGTATTATCTTTTCTTGTTTGTTTAGAACTGTCAGAATTTGAAAATCAACCGTCGTACGAGTATAGCGCTGCAGTGTTATATGCACGAACTAAAACGTATATCAAGGTCATGCTGTCATTTTACTTATTGGAAGTCCCCTGAACACGACCACGCGACGAGACCACGCCAAACATAAAACGGAAATAATAACAACACCATTGCGACTGCGTGAGCAGCGCTGTATATTATATGCATTCCAAAAATATAATTGTTTAGAACTTCGAGCATATACTGACTAGAGGCCGCCTTACGGCGTTTGTTGTGATCGGAAGATATGCGGCAGGGGAGATTGAAAAAGTACATAATTAAATTACGAAAAGTACCTATACAAAATGGTGTAGATTTAATTACCTTATTTATTTAAAGTTTTATAGTGTAATTTTTAATCTATAAAATGTTTGAAATATGACTGAATAAGATGAACAGTACTGACAGTAATACACCTAGTCAATTTTGTGAATAGGGTTTCGCAAAAAAGAGTAGAAAATATCACTTGTATTTGTCAACTGGATGATGCTGGATTTACTAGAAAACTCGAATCAGCTGGATTAACTGCGCAAACGTAAACACAATAAATTTACAAATAGCAAGAAGTTCCAGAACCAACACTGCGCAGAACATGCGCAACTTACAACGGCCGATAGCAGCGCAGCACAAATGATATTGACTGTGAACTGAATAATGTGTTTTGACCGTGGTTTTGACTAGAAGTTGTTTGTTTTGTTTCTCATAATGGTAGCAAAATTAATTGAGTATAATTCAAACATTAAAATAAATACTACAATTATTGAAGAGGCAAGTGGATGAAGGGGCTAAGTAACATTTCTATAAAAATTGAAATTTTGTTATGGAAGAAAGTGTTATGTACATAGGTATATATCATCGTACAAAGTCTAGAGTTGCTATAACGCATAGTTTTAGAGATATTTTATAGAAGAAAGTGCTATGTCCCTAAATTTGTACAAAATTTATTGGAAGAAAGTGTTATGTGCGCATAATAATAATAATGTCTTTTATAAGTATCATCAGTTCCATGAAAGAACGTGCAATGTGACACACAACCACAGTATAATAGGAGCTACAATAGTCTCACTCCGCGAAATTGGTGAAGCAAAGTTTTCCTCGCGCAGGGATACAGCGCAGTGTCGCAGGACGGCAGAAAAGCGAAACACATTGACAAGCGACACCGCGCGGGCCGCATCATTTTCGAACATCACAGCAGTTTGCACTTGGTCGTTGGTCATTGTTGAACATTGTCTTGTTTTTACTAGTGATTACAGTGGTGTTTACATTTACTGATAATTATCATGGGTAGGCCGAAGTGTTGTGTTCCATTTTGTACAAGCGTATACTCCAAAGACGTTAGTGTATTTAGTTTGCCTACTGACGAAGTGAGGTAAGTTTATTTACAAATATTTACTAATTTTTGTCTGTACAAATAAGCTTTATTGCGTTAATCGTTCTTTTTTCAATTACTTGTTTGTTCCTTGTAGTGTGTTACTCTTACTAATTACTGTTATAAACAAATATGAATAGATTTGAAGGGTCCAATAATATTGATGAAGGATGTAAATAAAAGCTTTGATTGTTGAAAATAATGTTAAGATTTAACATTTTTCTATTTCTAACCAATAGTAAATATGAAGTAAATTGATATGTATTGTTTTCTATTGTAGGCGCCGGGAATGGATTGCCATTATTGGCCCAGATGTTCTGGTGAAAAATGCAAGAGTGTGTCAACTACATTTCGAAGTTTGTTGTTTTAAAACTGAAGAAAGAAATAGACTCACCAATGACGCAGTCCCTACTTTATTTCTAAGATATGAAGCTGAAGAACAAGATGCTGTGGCTGATGTACAGCATGGAGCTGTTATCGAGGAAGCTGTAGCATCTACTTCATTTGCAGGAGGTAATGTTAATAATATAATAATTGATGAATATATTGTAGATGCTGAAGAACACCACACAGCTGAAAAGTCTTCACAAACTCCAGCAACATTGTCCGCTAATATTCCAAGGGAAACTCGTTTGCATGAGCAGATTAAAAATTTAAAACAAGTATTAAGACGATCAAAAAATAAAGAGTCTCAGGAAATAGTAGCACGCGATATTGTATCTGATGAGGAATTTATTAAATTTTGTGAAAGGAGTTTTAATGAGGGTACAGCAAATTTGTTTAAAATGCAGCTGGAGTTATCTAAGAAGAAGGCACATGGTCACAGGTATACAGAGAGCTTTAAGCAATTTTCTTTAAGTGTTTTATGTGTAGATGAAATGTCTTTAAAAACATTTTTATTTTATAATAGGCAGAGGGATGAGGTACTCGGCTTTCATGAATCAACAGAAAAATTATATGTTCCCGCAACTAATGCATTGGTATTAATGGCTAGAGGAGTTCATTCTAATTGGAAGCAGCCAGTGGCATATGATCTTATTAGAAAATAATGTAATGTTAGTTATAATATGAATTTCTATATAAGTATATGTGTAATACAATTATATTTTTGTCTATTTTTTATGAATATGCATTTATTAATATTATTACAACAATAAATATCAAAAAAATTTATTTTCAACTATATTTTTGTCAAATAAACACGCAGCAAAACCAAAATTAATCTTATTTGAAAAATTTCCAGTTTCACTGCTAATGAGTTAAAAACGCAGGTAGTCATCCATTTAATCTCATTTCACTTTTAATAAGATTATACATTTTGTATGTCCTAAATTTAAGTAAACGATCTTATTAGAAGTTTCAGAGAAAAGATATCTCTAATACTATAAGTAGATTAGTGTTTGTCTTTTTACCTTCCGCTTACCTGTAAAGGAAGGTATTGGAATCATGCAAAAAATCGGGTAGTGAGTTTTTAGTGGATGAGCACGAATTAGGGTCCTTACAACTCATTTTTGGTAGTTTCCCGATGATGTCTGTATGTATGTGTGTGTGTATGTGTGTGGTCCGGGCCGATGCCGTCTGTTGGATAACTCAAATACGAATTACCCAAAAATGTTGATATTTGGTATTTTACAATTGTATACGAATAGGAAGAGCTCATTAGATTTTGGTACAAATATCTTCACCGGAAGTGATATTTTTTGAAGATTGAAAAGATTAAGTGTAAAAAATTTCTATAAATTTTGATAAATATAGTATTTATTTGTAATAAGAATAAGAGGAAAAGTTATTTGCAATCCACGTTATAAAAAAATTGTCTTTATCTGGTAGCATTAAAGAACTGCATTAAAATTTAAAAAATAAATTTATCAAATAAAACATTGAAATCTTGTAATCCATGATCGGTTGATTTTTGTTTTTGTATAAAAAATATTGACACATGAGACGGGTGACAAGTTGGCATACTAGCGCTATATAAGTCATAATTAAGCTATTAAATGTAGTTCCTAACTGAACGTAGGATTGCTTCAACACAGAAGAGTTTTCGTGTGAATGAATCTTTTGATTCAGGTGATACTAATTTCTGTGTTTGAATATTTTAGATTTTTATTTGTATATTTTAAATAGGCACCAGATTGTACGTATACATTTCTGTTTAAAGTCTAGATATGGCGGAAGGTTGTGTGATGGCCACGTCAGATTTTTAAAATGGGTTTTTCTGAGTAAATTTTAGTCACGTAGGCACTTACACATTATTGATATTCATAACAATGCAAATTAGTAAAATCAAATGTCTATTACCTAACGAAAGTAGAAAAATAATTTCTATAAAATTATGAGTTCCGAAAATTTGTATCAATCTTTTTTTCTCGTTCAATAAATATATACATTTATTTTCTGTAATATTATTCTATCCTGTAAATGGTGTATCTCCTCTAGAATAATAATAAATTAATGGAAAAAATTAAAGATTAGGACACTGAGAAATATGTTTTATTTTATATTTTTATTTTTATACAAAATCACCATGTCAATATGTCAATAATAGAAAAAACAAATCAAAAACATAAATCATAGGCACCGCGGCAGTAATTCCAAATCTGCGGCGAGCGCTTTCCAACACCCCTTCTCGCTGTCGCAGGTTCTCATCATTGGAATCCCAGTAAATCTAGTATTCTTTGAAACGGTTCTCTTGCTAACGGCTTCGTGAATAAATCCGCTAACATGTTACTAGATGGACAGTACAGCACATCAATGATCCCCTTCTCACGTAGATCTCTAAGTTGATGATAACATATGTCAATATGCTTCGTTCGAGCTCCTAGGTTACTTGATTCAATCAACCGAATGCAACCCTGATTATCTTCGTACATAATTGTTGGACCATCAACCGGTACACACATGTCCACGAGCAGCTGTCTGATCCACAACAATTCTCGGCTAGCAAAAGACGCAGCAACGTACTCCGCCTCGGTGGAGGACATGGCAACTGACGTTTGCTTCCGACTTGACCAGGCTACTGCGCCTTCACCAAGCAAGAAGACGTATCCACTTGTAGATTTTCGATCAGTCCTGTCTCCAGCCCAGTCTGCATCTGCAAAACATTTTAATTCTAAACTTCCTTTCGATGATAAACCAAGTTTCTTATCGATTGTAGATGCGAGATAACGCATCACTCGTTTAACAGCGTTCCAGTCTTGTTGGGTAGGCTTCTCTACACGGCGACTTAGCAAGCTAACTGCAACTGCGATATCTGGCCTAGAAACTGTAGCTATATACAACAATGATCCTATTGCTTTTCTGAATGATGTTTTGTTTTCTAACTTGATACTTTCGGTTGTTTCTGCTGATAAAAATCCGATTTCCATGGGAGTAGCTGTTGGCTTTGGTTCAGTTAAACCATAATTCTCCAATAATTTTGAGATTTTTGCTCGTTGATTGAGTAAAAAATGAACCATCTGCCTGACGCTCGATTTGAACTCCCAAATAATGTTTGACACATCCCAAATCCTTCATGTCGAAATAATTCTGCAACTCTTTGCCTACTTTCTTAGTTAAATCTTCAGATTGACCGGCTACCAGAATATCATCTACATACAGCAAGACGTAAGTAGTGCTTCCATCGTTTTCCTTCCTCGAATAGAGACATTGATCCGCGTTCCCCTGTTGAAAACCCAGCTCCAAAAAAACTTCTCTCGCTCTATTGTTCCAGACGCGCGCAGATTGTTTCAAACCGTACAAGCTTTTTCGTAATTTCAGTACTTTGTTTTTCTGTCCCGGTTCTTCGAAACCCTGTGGTTGCTCCATATATATTTCTTCAGTCAATTCTCCATTTAAATATGCGCTTCTTACATCTAGGTGTCTAATATGAAGACCTCTCTGTGCAGCAACGACGAATAAAACTCGTATAGTCTCATGTTTGACAACTGGCGCGTATGTTTCGTCGTAATCTTCTCCAAATCGCTGCGAAAAACCTCTTGCTACCAAGCGAGCCTTGTAAGTATGAATATGACCATTACCATCCAACTTTGCTTTAAATACCCACTTGCAAGAAACTGTATTCTTTCCCGGGGGAAGTTCCACTAATTCCCATACTTGATGTTGTTTCAGAGATAACATTTCCTCTTCTGCCGCATCAATCCACAAAGTTTGTTCACGACGTGTCATGTTCAGCATATCGTTCCACGAAGTCGGCTCTCTGACATGATCCGCATGCACCTTGTACGACAATCTTGCTGGAGGTATATTCTTGTTATGTCGTTTTGATACTCGTATTTGTGGTACTTGTGTAGTATCTTCTGAAATGCTTCCCACTTCTTCTTTATTTGGAACAGCTACTTCTTCATCACTGGAATTTTGTGTAACTTCGTCTTCCAATGTAGGTGGAGAATGTGAAATAATATCGTTTACCCCTTCTGTCGAAATACTGTCTATCAAAACTGAATGTTTGATATCTTTTTCGATGATTCGCACCGATCTACTGATCCAAACTTTAGCTGTCTTTGGCTCTAAAATCCTATATCCTTTAGTATTACCATCGTACCCGACCAAAATGCCTTCTTCTGCTTTGTTGTCCCATTTTCTTCGTTTTTGTTTAGGTACTAGCGAGAAAACTTTTGAGCCAAAAATTCTAACATGGCTTATATCTGGTTTCATACCGGTAAATAACTCAACTGGAGTTTTATCAATACTTCTATTCGGTAAACGGTTCTGCAAATACGCTGCCGTCAGAATTGCTTCACCCCAAAATCGGTTGTTGAGTCCAGCGTCCAACAGCATACATTTTGCAGATTCAGTCAGTGACCTGTTTTTCCTCTCGGCCACACCATTTTGTTGTGGAGTGTAGGGTACGGTTAGTTGGTGTTGTATACCTTCTTTCTTCAGAAAATTACTCATTTCTTGAGAAACATACTCCTTACCATTATCTGTACGAATAGCAATGGGTTTTCTACCAAATCTTGTTGCCATCTGTGCTATATATTCCTGTACAACGCCTGCCACCTCATCCTTGGACTTTATCAGTCTCACCACGGTAAAACGTGAATAGTCGTCGATGAGCGTCAGGAAATATCTGTTCCCGCTTGGCGTCGAATTTTGCATGGGTCCGCATAAGTCAGAGTGGATAAGTCTCAATGGTTCCTTCTCTCTGTGGGTGCTATCTGAAAACTTAGACTGAGTTAATTTCCCCTTTAAACAATTTTCGCATACTACTTCTTCCAAGCATTTAGATACTTGGATTCCTGTAACCAAGTTCTCGTTGACCAATCGTTTGATCGCAGCTGGATCTCTGTGGCCCAATCGGCGATGCCACTGATGTAAACACACTGAATCTTTTGCCAAATTAACAGTCAAGGTAGATGCTACGGTTTGAAGTTTGAATAAATTACCGTCGCTCCATGCTTCTGCGATGATCTGCTGATTCTTGTAAATACTACATGTGTCCTTCTCAAAAATTACCTGGTAACCTTGTTCTGTTATGCGCTTAACTGAAAGAAGACCATCATCCAACTGGGGAATGTATAACACATTTTTCAGATGTATTTCCTGTTTGCACCCGTCTGGTAAAATGCAATAAAGTATGCCTTCTCCGACTCCTGTTGCTGACATAGATGAACCATCAGCTAAATAAACAGTTGCAGTTGTGTTATGAATAGATGAGAAAAAATTTCGGTCATTTGTCATGTGACTCGTCGCTCCGGAATCTACGCACCATCCCGAGATATTCACAGTGCGTGACTGATCCTGTGCCTTAAATGTTACGTAGCTATCTTTGTTGCTACCCTTTACTTCGGACGAAGATTTTGCCGATTCTATACCAGCTGACTTTTGCTGTTCTTGAGCTTTCTTAAATCGATAACAATCTGCCTTTAAATGACCCGGTTTTTGGCAATAATAACATGACCGAGTCTCCTTGTGGCTTTTATTTACTTTATCGTTTTTCGCGCCTTTATTTTTAAAACTATGACTAACCTTCTTTGAGTCTGTTGCCTTTAACTGCAGCGCCACCTGTGTATCGCCACTAGCTTCGGCGCATCTTTGATATTCGTCAAGTATTATTGGACTTCTAAGGTTTTATTTAAAATAAATAAAGCCAGCTTTCAATTAAATTATGTTTAATTATTTAGTTTAGGAATGATAATACACACTACAAAACAACCATTCTGTCTCGTCACTACTACACCACCGGAAGTTCAAACAATTACATACACGCCCATTTTATTACAGTAAAGGCGGTAAATTCAAAAACAGGAGGAACTAAATAACTCCCAACACTCCCACTTATTTAGTTCCTTTACATAATCCAATATTATCTCTTAAATACTGAAATACACCCTTTGACAAGGGTTTAGTGAAAATATCAGCTAATTGTTCTTTAGTTTCTACGTATCTTACATCTATTTCTCCACGTTCATAAACATCCCGTACAAAATGAAATCTAACATCAATATGTTTAGTTTTTCTATGATATTCGGGATTATTTGTTAATTTAATAGCTGACTGATTATCAACATACATAGGAACATTTTTACAACTTTTACCTAACTCACAAATAATTCTACGAATCCATATTGCCTCTTTTGTTCCATTACTTAACGCAATATATTCGGCTTCGGTTGTTGAGAGTGCTACTACACGTTGTCGCTCTGAAGACCAGGAGATTGCACCTCCATTTAATAAAAAAACAAAGCCACTGGTAGATTTTCTTGTGTCTATATTTCCAGCATAATCTGCATCAGTGAAGCCATGTAAACTGTTATTGCTCCCACTGTCTCCGTAAACTATTCCGTAGTCGGTTGTTCCTTTTAAATACCTCAGGATTTTTTTTACAGCTTGCCAATGCTCTAGGCCGTAATTGGTTAAAAATTGACTAGCTTGATTTACAGCATATTCTATGTCAGGACGACTGACTCTAGCTGCAAACAAAAGAGACCCGATGGCCTCACGATAAGGAACATTTTGCATTTTCTTCTTCTCATCTTCTTCATTTGGACTCTGCAGCTGACTTAAATGTAAGCCAGGTTCAGCTGGAACAGTTGAAAGTTTAGCATCTTCCATATGGAACTTACTTAGTACCTTCTGAATGTATGCACTCTGACTTATTTTTATAGTGCGTTTTTCTCTATCACGTTCAATTTCTAGGCCAATATACTGCTTAGCTGTATCAATTGTAATTTTAAAACACTGTTTCAAATTATGTAAAACTTCATCAATTGCTGCTTGAGAAGCTGATATCAGTAGGCCATCATCGACATAAAGAGCTAAGTACACAATTGTTCCATTGACTTGCCCCAAGAATACACAGTGATCGCTTTCAGTTTGTTTAAAAACGAACTTCTCTAAAAACTGCACAAATTTTGTGTTCCAACACCTGGGTGATTGTTTGAGCCCATATAAGCTCTTTTCAAGCCTGCAAACTGCTTCAGGCTTCATTTTGTCTTCAAAACCAGGTGGTTGATGCATGAAAATTTCTTCCTTCAATTCCCCGTTCAAAAAAGCAGTTTTCACATCGAACTGGGCGATTTCGAGATCATCTGCTGCAGCTAGGGCCAGAAGTATTCGAATTGACTCATAACGAACAACTGGCGCAAACGTCTCAAAATAATCAACGCCTTCCCGTTGTGTGAAGCCCTTAGCCACAAGTCGGGCTTTGTATCGGATGTCCCCACTAGAGTTGACTTTTTCCGTGTATAGCCACCGACATCCAATGGCACGCTTGTCTTCTGGAAGTTTTACAAGTTCCCACGTTTTATTTTCATGAAGAGAGTCCATTTCCTCATGCATTGCGCGTAACCATTTTCTAGCTTCAGTACTTGTAACAGCATCTTCATAAGTGGTGGGTATTGAGCTTACTGTCAACGCATAATCACCGTAGCGAAGTGGCTTCTGTATTTGATTTCTCTCTCGAAGTTGTCGTCCGAGTGCTGGTTGCTGCGTCTCTGTTCTATTCTCTTCGTGCTGTGGAAGTTCTTGTTGTTGTGAAATTGCTGCTGCTTCCACGTCTGGTAAATCATGCTGCCCAAGATCCAGTTCCCCCTGAACTGCTGGTTCTGGTTGATCTTCATTACCAAAATAAAGTACAATTTGATCTGACTGGAACTTTTGATTTTCAGGTTCAACTTCAAGAGAATTTTCATTAAAAATCACATCACAGCTAACATGAATTTTCTGTGTTGCAGGATCCCAAAGACGATAATTCATCGACTCGCCATCGTAGCCAACAAAGATCATTTTTTTACTCTTTGGATCAGTTTTCTGGCGTTTTTCCTTGGGAACATGCAAATATGCGTTACAGCCGAATACTCGCATGTGTTTAACTTCTGGTTTACTTTTAAACCATTTCTCGTAAGGAGTCATTTCTCCAGATTGCTTTGAAACAGTTCTGTTTAAAACATAAGCAGCAGTTTTAATAGCTTCTGCCCATAGCTGTTTTGGCAGATTTCTAGCAATTAACATGGATCTGGCACTTTCACAGAGCGTACGCATCTCACGCTCTGCCCTACCGTTTTGCTCATGGACATATGGAGTAGATAGTTCGTGAATTATTCCCTTGTTTTTCAGGAATGAACTGAACTCATTTGATAGATATTCTCTGCCATTATCAGAGTGAAATACTTTTATGTTATTGCCGGTTTGCTTTGTTACAAAAACCTCATAGTTCTTGAATTTTTCAAAAACCTCACTCTTGTGGCGCATGAAGAACACGGAGCGGTACCCAGTGCAATCATCCTTACACAGTAAGAAGTATTTTGAGCCGCTTGGTGATGGCACGCTTACTGGACCGCAGACATCTGAATGGATCTTCTCTCCGGGATTCTCAGCTTTTATTTTCTTGCTTGGTGGATGTGATTTGCGAGCATGCTTTCCGAGAACACACGCCTCACAGAAAAATTCGGACTTATCTGTGATTTTTAAACCATTTACTGCATCAAGTCTTTCCGTTGCATTAATGTAGCCGACATTAATGTGGCCTAGTCTTTCGTGCCATAGTTTTAGAGAATTCACTTCCGCGATATTACACTCAGTCTGCATTTTTACCTCAAAAAGCATTCGGAACAACGAACCGTGACGCACCCCTTCTGCTGACAGGGCACCACTACTATCACGAACCTCACAGTACTCACGGTAACTATGGAACGAGAAACTTTTATCATTGATCGCTCCCACAGAAAATAAATTACGTTTCAGTTCAGGAACTAAAAGCACATTTGTCAATGTCCTATCGACCAGCTGATCATGTACTTTTGCACGAATTTTTATTGTCCCGACACCGGTTACTGTTAATACACTGTCACTTGCAATTTTAACGAACCTTATTTTGTCAACCGGTCCAAGTTCACTAAAATATTCATTATTACAAGTCATATGTAAGCTTGCACCCGAGTCTGCTAACCAAACAGAATTGTCGTCATCTGTCGTTTCCGAGAAGAAAGCTGAAATGTCACACATATATGCTGATGCTGACTCATCATTTAATTTCTTCGAGTTCTTAGCTTCGTCTGCTATTCGCTTCTCACATTCACGATACCAGTGACCAATCTTTTTACAATACTTGCATGGATGCTTCTTTTTCAATTCTTCAACCCACTTCGTATTTTTCTTCTTGTCCTTGGAATCATGAGCTTTCTGATCACTTGGACATGGTTTGGACTGCTTCTTTAGTTTCAGCTGTAAGGCTTTTACTTGCAACGCAAGTGATGACGTGTCTTCTGTTTCTGTCAATCTTTTATCTTCGCGAATTATTCTTGAAATCAAATTCTCCTTCTTCCGCTCAGCTTTAGCGGTACACTCCCAAGCCATGGTAAATGCAGAGAATTTAGATGGCAAACAGCTCAGCAATTTTGACATCACGGCAGAATCAGGTGGCTTTTCACCTGCGTCATCCAACTTCTTGCAGATAGTCTCAAATTTTTCTATCTGCATCGCAACAGGTTCTCCATCCTTGATGCGAAAGTCATAAAATTGTTGCCAACAATCTTGTTTCGCATCTTCACTTGTATCACCATACAGCGAATGCAGTTTGTTCCACATTTCTGCAGGACTAGAACAATTAATTAAATTCACATGTAAATTTCTAGCTACTGAATTTAATATAATCATTGATGTTTTGGACTGGCCCCTCTTCCATATTTTCCAGGCAACGAGCTGCGTTTCTTTGTTGGGTTGTGTATCTGTACCTTCCACAAAATCCATCAAATCTTGTGCTTCAAGCACAAACGATACACTGAATTTCCACAATGCAAAATTAGTGCCGTCAAACTTTGTAAGGTCATATGCTTCCTTCTCCGTCATACTGATACCGGTGAATTCAAACAAACACGTTTAACTAAACGCAAGTCAGAAAAACTACACGTGTAGGTTTTCTTTTTATATCATTCCACAACAACAACTATTTGCTTGCGCAGTGGAAGCGTGCTGGGCCCATAACCTATTGGACTTCTAAGGTTTTATTTAAAATAAATAAAGCCAGCTTTCAATTAAATTATGTTTAATTATTTAGTTTAGGAATGATAATACACACTACAAAACAACCATTCTGTCTCGTCACTACTACACCACCGGAAGTTCAAACAATTACATACACGCCCATTTTATTACAGTAAAGGCGGTAAATTCAAAAACAGGAGGAACTAAATAACTCCCAACAAGTATTTTTCCGGTTACATATTCCACAGTCAAATCCGCTTCGTCACGTCCCTCGAGTGCCGTGACAAGCCCAGAGTAGGATTCTGGAAGACTTACTAGCAAAATTGCTACAATCTCTTCATCTTCAAGAGCTTTGCCTGATCCTCGCAGCAAACCAACCACTTCCATTATCGCATCGATGTGACTATTCATTGGTCCGCCACGATATTGTATTCCATACAATTTTCGTCTTAAATATAGCCTGCTGCCAAACGTTGACCTTTCGTACTTCTTGGACAAAACTTGCCATGCATCGTACGCATCGTTCAAATGCGCAAAATGTATAAGCTGACCGTCCTCAACACTTAGTGTAATGTACGCCAAGGCTTTGTTATTTTTCTT